>JAQMCX010000197.1:0-14279 GCA_029814765.1 Acanthurus leucopareius | reverse complement strand
TCAGAGCTGTTTTGATCATGTTTTCACTGACAGGATGTGGAAATGAATCACACGCACTTTTTCCTTCTGTCAGTTTATAAAATCAATCTGTTTTACTGTCGAAGCATCAAACTCTGATAACAGGACATGAAATGATTCACTCTGATCAATTCACTCTGATCAATTCACTCTGATCAATTCACTCTGATCAATTCACTCTGATCGATTCGTCCTCTGGCGCCAAATATGACAAACGACCCCCCCATTGCCACCCAATACATCAAGAGTTAAATGCACATTATGTCATTTCTGCCACTAGAGGGCTCTCTATCAAAACACTGGTTGTAGTTTAATGATGTCAGGAAGCAGCAGGGGATCATGGGATTTGTTTACTTTGCTAAACTGCAGGTAAAACTCTCTGACTGACTGATTCTTCTGTCTGTTTGTGTCTGTTTGTGTCTTTGTGGTGGTTTTATGTTTCTTTGAGTCAGTTTTGCATCTCTGTGAGTTTTGAAATACTGAAGTGAAGTTTTGTCTCAGGGGCCCTTTAATATTTTCAGGTTTAACAGATCACATCATTTTAGATTTTTTTTCATTGATTATGTAAAAAGGACCAATGAGAAGAAACACTTCTACAGTTTAAATTTTCAGAGAAGCTTCTGATTGGATGTTCAACAACCAGACGACCTAAAATCAGGTATCGTCATAATGAGGCGGCTTCGTTAACGCTCCCTCATCATGTGTGCTGATGTTTGTGTGTTTGATGACTTTAAGAATCTACATGTTTACAAGTTTTCATCTTTTCTTCACTTTCAGTCTTTAAGTTGTTATATTTTTTCCTAAAAACATAGTTTTGAAAAAGATCTCACATAACATCAGCTGGGCTCTTTTGACTCTGAAACATTTCCTGTTTCTGCTCAGACAGAAAAAAAAGTTTTTCCACAGTTTTTACACCACCTGCTTTTTTTTGGGGTTTTTTTTTAGCATAAATCAGATTGTAATCACAGCAGCAGCCAATCAGAGCTCAGAGAAGGAATAGGTTGGTTTCACAACCTGCGAGAGATGGAGGAAGAGATAACACACAAACCTGCAGCTGCACCCACACACACACACACACACACACACACACACAGCTCTACTCACTCAGAGCAGCATAAATGTTCTCAGAGGAATGTTATGAGCTCAATGAGGCACATCAGTGTGTGTGTGTGTGTATTGGATTAGCTGTAATGAGTGAGGAGCTGCTCTTTAACACCACAATCCGTGTTCATCACAATGACAGTCAGTCATCATGTTTCTGCACTGAGGCAGTTTGTCCACTTGTTGACTGTCCGAGTCGTCCAATCAGCTGCCTGGAAAGTGGCGTCTCATTGCACATCCAGCACAAAGACCCGAGTCTGAATCCCAACAAGCTGCAGCCTGACTTCAACCTGAGAACAACCAGACAGAATGTGTCTTTTTGCATCACAAGGGCTCCTGTTTCTGCATCCTGATCATCAGTCTCTGACCTCACACCTCCACGCACCAACGCACCAACGCACCAACGCACCAACGCACCAACGCAACAATGCAACAATGCAACAATGCAACAATGCAACAACGCAACAAATTCTGACCCTGAACATAAAAAGATTCCAAAGAAAAAACTTGTGTTGTTTGTTTTCCAAAAGATTTGATGTGGTTTGTTTTTAAAGGAAACTCCTTCCGTCACATCAAGAAACCTGCAGTGGATTTTTTTCTGCAAGCTGATGATTCAGCTTCAAAATGTGTGTTGAAACAGAAAAATCGCTCAGCTGATGAATCTCACGTTGAAACACGTCGTTCGTTCACAAAATTGTCCAAGAAAAATAAAAAACTGTGTGTTTCTGAAAGTTAACGCGATCAAATGTCTGTGCAGCTGTGAAACAACCAGGAAGTGACTCTGCATCTGTTCCAAGACTTTTCAAAATAAAATGATACTTTATGATTGATTATTCTTATACAAATGAACATGATCAGTTTATTGATCAGGATGTGACTGTAAACCTGTAAACCAGTTGACCAGACGATGTGAGATCTTCAGTGTAATGAAGATGTTCAAATCATCTGTACAAACGTGTTTTTCATCAGTTAGAGGAAAGCTTGATGAAAGTGTTTCGTATTTTAGTAAAAATGTCTCATAATTAAAATCTGTGTCATCGCAGCCACATTTGAACTTTTAGTGTTTTTATTCTCTTTTGCTTCAGTTTCATGCAGAACACTTTCTGTTTTGTTTCTGTCAGTTGAATATGTGGACAAAAGTGTCGTTTTATTTCACATTTTCCAGCTGACAAAAGCTCATTATTCTCCCTTTGTCTTTTGTATTGTTGAGCAAAGTGCCCATCAGCAAAATCTACAGAAATGATGTGGATTTAGTTAGATGAACACGATGTTCTGCGGTTGGGTTGATGCTCATTTTGTTCTCTGAGTTTCTGCTCTGAAACCTTGTGATTCCTCTCTCCTCCACAGATTTTCACTCTTTCTTCTCTGGTCATCTTTATTTATGTGACCCTCCCTGAAGCAGCTAATCCCTCTGAGAGAAAAGAAAGAGCTCTAAATGAAAGTGGAGTCGGAGCTTCATGCAGACAGAGTGAGGTCAGCGTGAGGCGGCGGCTTCTTCACAGAGCAGCGGGACAAAATCAATCTTCATAAAAGATAAAAAGAGGAGAGGAGAAGAAAACAGAGGAGAAGATGGAGAGCGTTCCTGCCCGCGACCTTCAACCAGACGGATTACAGAGAGAAACCAAAACACTGAGAGACAATTCATCTCCAAAAACAACTGAAACTCTTCTTAACTTGGAGAATCAGTTGTATTTGTGTTCAGCTCAAATCATTTAGAAAGATTTTAAAAAATTCAGCACGAGTTTTTCATGAAACTGAGTTTATGAAAACAAAAGTGATTCAAATCTGCATCTGCTTCAAAGTAGTCCTGCTGTGCAGTGCTGCACTGCTCCCAGTGCTCCCAGCACACTCAGCTGGCTCCCTGCATGTCCTGTTCTGTAAACCAGTCAAACACTGTCTTCAGTTCCTCTTGAATCGCCTCCACAGCATCAAAACTGTGACTCTTCAGCTTCAACTTCATTTCAGGGAACAGAAGTGGAACCAAACTTCTGCAGAAGTTGAGGAGGACTGTTTGTGTCGCTGCAGGAGAGAAATTTTCACACTTTCAGTGTTTTTCAGTGTTTTTGTCTGCTGTCACGTTGGAGACTGAGGTCGACATCCTGCCTCTGTTCAGCTCATTTGCACTGAACATTCTCCTTCAGACACCTCAGAACGTCACAGTTGTTCCCTGCATCAACAGTCTGATCCTGGAGGACAAATTCACGTGTGAATGTGAAAGAAAACCACAAGAGGCTCCTGTTTGTGCTCCTCATCAGATGCTCCTTCTCCAGTCCTGCAGACTGCAGCTCCTCCTCTGTGAATCCTGCTGGTTGCTGTCTTGGTTGCACACACATTTCTCATCATTGTTGATGATCCTGAGCATGAAGTTCTTGTTGTCCTGAGTCTGCTGATGGAGATCCTGACAGACAAGGAGCTGGTTCTGCTCTGTGGTCAGGAAATCACTAATGTGCTAAGGTTGTTGTGAGAAAATTCTGACTAATTCATCAGTTCTAAAGATGATAATCTGACAATTCCTTCTTTTTGTTTCTTTTGCTGTTTTGCACAAAAACAGCAAAAAAAACAAAAAAGTGGGATGAATTTGTATTTTGATCAAAGAGTTTGATGAAGCAGAAAGAAACGTTGCTGCTAAAATGAAAGAAAGAAAAAAAACAAGTTCTCAAAACAATAAAAAGACTCATCACAGCTCGTGTTTGACACATAAAATGTTTCAGCAGAAATCAATGGACTCTGCTTTGACCTGCAGTCACCTTGCCTGCAGCTGAAGGTCCCGCTGGAAATATTCACTCCACAAAATCAATGAGGCTTTCTGATCGTTCCGCTCTGCCGCACTTTGAAAACACTCAATTAAACTTCAGATTTTAAACTGTGGTTAAGTGTTTTTATTGATGTTCACAATCGGAGGCAGAAAACACACTAGGCTGAAAACTACAAACTGTGTTTTTAACTGAGGCAGCAGACTGAGAACGAGACAGACATGATGTTGTCCTGCAAAATGCCATGACAGGAACACAGTGGCCTTGTCTCTGCGTATCACACACACACACACACACACACACACACACACACACACACACACACACACACTTCAGGAATGTCTCAATCATCTGAGAAACACTCGTCCTGTTGAAAACACACTCAGCAGCTCTGAGACAGTGAACAGAAGCGATCATGTTGCTCTGTAACATCAGGACGCAGCATCTAAACTCAAAGGTGTTTGTTTGTGTTTAAAACTTGTTTCTACTGAAAAATCCGTCACTTCAGGTTGTAAGTTGATGCCACTTTTCTCTGTAAGAAACACAACTCACAGTCCCCCTGTGTTAACGACAGGAACGACATGAATTATCAGTGTGCAAACTAATAATTTATGCATCCTTCTGTCATTAAAAACAACTAAAATAGTGCTTGTAATGACAGATTAGAGAAGGAGAACACACATATAAACACATCATATTGTGGTCACGGATGCCTGAGAATCAGCGGATCAACTCACAAAGCTCCAGGATGTAAATAAGAGAAATGGTTTGTGGTTTTGTCACCTCTCATTGGTTCCGTCGGGCGGCTCCTGCCTGTTTTGTTCTGCTCTTTATTTTACTGACATGGATAAAAAAAGGTTTCACATGTGGTTTGTCTTTGTTGCTTTCTTCTCTCAGCTGTGTGAACGGACACAATCCGGCCTGACAGAAGAAAAACCTGAGTGAAAAAGTCCTGAACAAACGGATTCCCATTAAAAAAGTAATCACAAGATCTGCACAGTGCATGTGTGCATGTTTGCCTGCACGTGTCAGCCCATGAGTGTGTGTGTGTGTGTGTGTGCTTGTGCATGTACATGTGTGTGTGTATGTGTGTCCCGCCTGCAGCAGTGTGTGCAGGTCAGAGCGAGACTCTGCTTGTCTGTCAGATTGAAGCTGCTTCCATCTCGCTCTGTTGTAGTTCAAGGAAAATTCCAGGGACTGAACTTCTGCTTTCTGTTTTTGAAACTGTCACAGTAAATAAAACCCCCCGGTGGCCAAACAAGGACACGCCACCCCCTCCCTCTGTTACAACCACATTTTAAGAAAAACAACTGTTAGTTTGACTGCAGGAGGCAGTCAGGGATATGTTTTGATTCATCTAGAGAGGTTTCATGGCTGAGATCAAACTTGATTTTGTTTTAAAATATCTAAGAGAAGCAATTTTCTAATGGTGCATCAAGCTGTTAGCCTGCTAGCTTGCACAGTTTACATTTACAGCACTGCCAACACTATTTTACTGCTGTGTCCGCTGTTTTCCTTTGCAGCATTAAAGATAATTTCACCAGGTGAATCCAGACTGAGAGTGTTCGGGATGGCGTATAAAATCAGCAAACAGGTAATCAGAGTCTTTTAGAAACATCCTGCAGCTTGTTGAACTGAAAGTGAGATTTTTAATTTGATCAGATAAGCAAAGACAGAATATAACATGATTAAACAGTGGCGCCAATTTTGAATAAATTTTCAAGACAAAACTAACAGAGGGCCTGGGATTGAACCCTGTGGAACACCACAACGTTAAATTGGCAAAGTAGAGGAGCTCCATATTGAAAGAGACATTTCTGTTTGAAAAGCATGTAAATCCTAAATTACAGCACACAGTTGTGTTATAGCAGATTGGTTATAAAAGAGATTATTTATTTCAGACCACTTTTTCTAATTTTTCTGCTTTTACAGGGAAAGAGTCCGGTTGAATCGTTTGAGAGCATAATTTAGTCTTTTGAGAGCATAAATTAAACTCTGTGTGGAATGAACTTCTAAAACCTTAAGGATAAGAAACATGGCTTCATGCTGACGTCTTTCTGCAGGTCACATGTGTGAAAACAGCTGATGGAGGTCCAGCTGCACATCCAGCTCTGTGTGAACTCTGACTTCCAGGGATCGACCCGACAGTGACAGCAGTTTATTATGACAGTCTGACATGTTTTCACCCTCCTGCCTCACACACAGTTTACATGTTACAGTACACAGAGAGAGCAGGTCCAGCCATCAGCCTGTATAATCCTGCTAACCGTTTCTGAGCTCCATTATTGACATTTTTAACATTCCAGCTCTGAAAATCCCCCCGAGGCTGCATGGCTGCTGCTGCAAATCTGCAGGTCAAACCAAGTGAAGTCCAGTTAATTATATGCAATAACACAAATCAGAACTTTACAGTCCGTTCAGCATGCGACCCTCCTGTCCTTCAACCCCACAGGTCACATCTGCAGAGATTCACTTTCACTGCTGGGAAAACTTCTGCACAGTGATATTCTAGTTCATTTCTTGCTCTGCTTAGAACAACTTAACTCGCCCGCAGGTTACAGATGTGACCGGTTAAAGTTCAGACACACACACACACACTTAAACAGTTAGTTTACACATGTTGCATGACCTCGTTTCCACCTGCTGCTCATGAACAAAAGCAAATAGCTGTGGGGAGAAAAACTTCAGTTTTAGTTTAGTTTTACTTTTCACCCACTCAGAAACTTTTAAAATTTCTTTAAGTCTTACTTTTTTGTGTTTTGGGTTGAATTTTGTGTTTATTTCAGTATAAAGATGAAGATTAAACAAGGAGATGTGTTAAAAAAAAACATATTTTATCACTTTTTCATGTTTAGAAAAATGTTTGCTTCCAATTATATGAGTTGTCTCTGTGACTGAAAAAATTCACACAGCACAGCGTCAAAAACTGATGTCCGACAAAACACAAACAACAAGAAAAGAAGACACAAAATGACCTCAAAGAGACAAAAACACCCAGGACGAGACACAAAGGGATGCAAAACAACAAGAGACACTCAACAGCGACGGGAAATAAATTAGAATTAAACATACAACTTACAAGAAACAAAAAACAACTGCAGAGATGATTAACCACAAAGAGGCGCAAAAGTACAACAAAGAGGAAATCAAATCAAACCAAACCCTTTTTAAGAGACACAAACAACAAAAAAACACCTCAACGAGAAACAAAACAACCCAAAAGAAACACAAAACTTGCAAAAACCACAACCACAAAGAGACACAAATCGACAACAAAGATACAAAGAAACATCTAAAAGAGACACAAAACGTAGAGCAACTACAAAGACATGCAACGCAACCACAGAAAAAGTTATTCATTCTTATTCACACCCAGGCTGATTATTCAAGTTATAATCCTGGGTGTCTGGGGGGGTGGGGGTGAGGGGGGTGTTCGGAGGTGGGGGGTGGGGCGGAGGGGGGGGGTGTCTCTTCACGTCTGTGCCCAGTTGGCCCTTTGCCTCGAAATCCATCAATGCGACCTGCTGAGTTCAGTTTGTCCTGAATCTGCCCGGCTGTTCTCGTAGTTTTCAGTCAATACGGTTCGACTCCGTGTGCTAACACTGTTGCCATGGTAACCACGAGGCTCCAACGTCTTCTTTATTGTCGAAGCCTCCAAACACGCACACACACACACACACACACACAAAAACAAGTACACACACACACACATACACACAAAGACAAGTACACAAACTGCCAAGGTCTTTCCCAAAAGTCAGACTTAACGGGAACAAGGCTGACACACCCACACACTCACACACCCACACACGCACGCACACACACACACACACACACACTCACACTCACACACACTCACACACACTCACACACACTAACAGGTACAGAATTCATTAGAAGTTTCTGTTGGCAAAAGGTCGGATCAGTCAAACGTCTCTGCGGTCAAAACATTCGTGGTTTTATCTTTAACTTCAGGTTCAAACTGAAGCTTCAACACAAACAGAAAAACAAGCAGCTGCTCTGATCTGGACACACTCTGTTTTCATGTTTGCATCGATGACTAATCACTCCAAACGCAGACACGAGCCAAGAAAAAACTGCTGAGTGTGCAGATTATAATCTCTGGAGTCTGTTGACCAATCAGAGCCGAGGGTTGGTCACCTGCGGAGGCTTCGGCGGGAAAATGGAGCAGTTTGTTGAAGTTTGACACATGCAGGTCTGCAGAAAAACCAGACACAAGCAGAGGGTTTGACCCCGAGCATCGAGGGCAGACACACGCACACACACACACACACACACACACACACACACACACGCACACACACACACACACACATCAAAACGAGACTTTATTAACTTAAATCACAGCTCGAGTCGACCGTTTGAAAGCTGTTGTAAATCACAGCTCAGTGTGTATTAAACTGCATGTTACCATAGCAACAGAACAGATGCTTCAGGACATTGCATCATTTAATTCACTCAAGGACCCTGGAATCTCCTCAAGGACCTCGTCACATTCCTCAAATCCTCCTGCAACCTCCAAAAGGACCTCAACAACCTACTCAAGGACCGTGAGAACCTCCTCTAATGCTGCTAGAACCTCATGAACCTCTGAAACCAGCTCAGGAAACCCTTGAACACCCTGGAATCTCTTTCAAGACACCTGGAACAGATTTTTGTTCATAGGCTGCAAACACCAAAAGCATCCAGGCCAGGGTCGGGGACTGTCGAGCTCATATCTGAAAGAACCTCTGCAATCTGCTTCAGAGTCACAACAGCTTCAGCAAACATGTCTGGATCCTCCTCCAGGATGCCTGGAGCTTTTTTTAAGGATAACTAGAAACTCTGCAAGGATCTCTGCAGGATCCTGGAGGAGTCGAGCTCTTTAACAGCGTCCTCAGGGATCCGTCTGATCCCTAAAAACTCCTCGGTATTCACATTAAACTACGTTTATAACGACCACAGAGAACCGCTGTCTCTGATTGGCTGCAGGGGGAATCGAACCACCAACTCCACTGACATGGACACTCACGTCCGTCTGTGCTGAGCGTGAAGCGACACAACAACAGGGACACACAAACACACAACGACACAATGAGAGCCACAAAAAATCCTCACAATCAAATTGTTGTCAAGACAAAGAGCGAGTGCAGTCAGCTGTTTTTACTTAGAACTGACACACACACACACACACACACACACACACACACGCACGCACACACACACACACACACCCTGAGATAACAGTCTGAACAGCTGAGCTCAGCGTTTCCTCCCATCATGCAGTCAGTTATTTATTCTGTTGTTCTTTCAGGAGACGAAACTCTTAATTTCAGCCGAGCGACCTGATTGGTCCGATTTTTGTTTAAATTTCACTCTTCACTCATCAACCAGAACTCCCATAATGCTTAGCAAGCCTGTTTTTTATTCTACTGACAATCCAGACAGAAACCGCCAAGACAATGAGACGATCAGATATCTCAGTCTGAATCTTTCAGACACGTTTTCACACTAAACGGCGTGAATCGACTCAGTTTGTAAAGTGTGAAAAATGAGAAATGAAAACGTGAACTTCCTGCTGGTTGTCACAGATTCTGACGGACATTTTCACTTCTTCATGATTTTTTATAGAATTTAAATGATAAATCAATGGGTCTGAGCAGAGATTATAAAGATTCATCTGCAGTAACAGTTCACTTTAATGTGTCTGAGTCGATGAATCAGCAGCTATTTTAATGTCAGACGACCTGGTGATTCATCATTTTAGTCATTTTATGAACCAAATATGTTGTGATTTAATGTTTCTCTTCATCCTGCAGGACAGTGAGCTGAGTATCTTTGGTTTTGGTTGAATTAAAGAACATTTAAATGCGTCTCGTTGGGCTGTAAAATGTTGCTTCAACAGGCACTTTGCAGACATTTTATGATCAAATGATTGATTGAAAACTATGTGAAGATTAATTGATCAGAACAATAAGAGTCAGCTGAGCTCTTCCTCAGCAGGCCGTCACATACAGGTTATCCAGCAGTCAGTGAGGACATACGAGTTCGGTCGTTTGGCTCAGATGCAAAGAAAACAGCAGGAAGTGAACGTTTGACGGCCATAAATCAGCACGAGTGAGTCTGAATGAAACGTATCTGCTGTCACGTCTCTGTGACGCTCTGAGAGAAACATTTCACACATTTTTTCTCCAGTTTTTGCTGAATTCAGATGAACTCTGTTTGTTTCTTCTGCAGTGACCCTGTGATTTTTTCCCATAATAACAGTCAGCAGTGACAGCAAATCCTGGTTTGTTGACGACAGTAAAAGACTCGGATTTGATTTATAGACTGAAACTGGTGCCTTATTCCTGGTGGTTATTTGGGGAGTTTATGGCAACATTAATGCATTTTAAGGTCAGTGTGTAACATTTCAGCACCGTTTACAGTAAAAGTCCTATAAGTGGGTCAAATTATGGCTGTGATCTGTGTGAACGGGGTTAAATAACAGGTTTGAAGCCTGTTACTGATGAATGTGGACATGGAGCGTCCTCACACAGTCTGAGTGATGGAACAGGAATCAGGATGAAACCTGCACTTTAAGATCACAGGATTAAACTCTGAGCTTCATGTTGTGACTCATTGTGTCATTTAGGTCAAAACATTTAACACACTGAACCACATTTAAACACAAATGAACAAAATCATGAGAGTTTTAAGGTTTTAAGTTCTGTAATTAATGCCAGAATGTTGAATACAGCACTTTTGATTATTACTGGAATATTTATTTTCCTTTAATGTTCATATTGTGGATTGAATGAAGTTTATTTGATTGATAATTAGATTTTTTATCACATATTCTAAACTCTATTTTAATGTTCAGCAGTGACTTGAATCACTCTGTTTTCTCTGTAAGAAACATTTTTATTGATAAGATACTCGGACAGTTTTCTGAGCAGTTTTTCAGTATTTATTAAAGTATTTCTGTGATGTTTCTGCTGCGCTCCGTGAGTTTGTTTCATGTTCATGTTGATATTAATCACTTTGCACCAGCACATCACGTTTTGACTGAAATTACTTCCTGAAGACACACCTTTTCACAATAAAACTGTTCAGTGTAAATCACTCAGCCCTCCCTCCGGAGCTCTCACCCCGGGCTCTCGCTCCCTCCCCCCCGCTCCGACGCGCTCTCACCCCGGGCTCAGTCCTACCTCTCCTGCCGGGGTCGGTGCAGCGGCAGCGGCCGAGCAGCAGCAGCAGCAGCGGCGGCAGCAGCGTCGCTCCGCCTCCTCGAAGCTTCATGTCTGCGGCGGATCTTCAGTGAAAGTCCTCAAAGTTTTCGTTCTTGAGATGTTTGAGGGCGGAAAGTTTCTCCATGAGCCGCAGAGACACCGACACACCGAGGCTGTTTGCGCTGAATGACGGATCCTGCAGGACTCAACGAGACTCTGCAGAGAAGCGCACACCTCCTCCACCTCCTCCACCACCATCTCCACCTCCTCCGTGTCCGCACCTCCTCTCCTTCATTTATTTTTTTGTGTTACATTATCAACCAAAAATAAACTGCTGTGTTTAAACGGCATCATGTTCTTTTCAAAATTGCAAACTCAGAAGCATCTCTCATTATTATTATTATTATTATTATTATTATTATTATTATTATTATTTATTTATTTATTTATTTCTAAATTGATCAAATTTATAGATATTAACTCAGTTGACGTGCAGATTGATAACAATTATTTTTTCTTTGCACCTTACAACTGTTTGAAACACCACATTTTTTTCACTTTTTCAGCACAAAATCAGCTAAACGAAGAGAAACCGGCCTTTGTGAGAAACTGCTGATAACAAGAATAATTTAGTTCATTTCTTTAAATGTTTTAATGTCTGATTTGATTTGATAAAGGCCCGTGAGCTTATGGTTTCTGCTTCCAAATACAGTTTTTAAGCAGATTAACAGCAGTTAAGGACAAATCAAGTCTGCATCACGATAAAGATGAAACGGCGCCCCCTGGTGGCCACAGGCCCACAGCAGGTTTTTGGTTTGTTTTGTTTTTTAACAAATCTGAAAGTTCTGACAGACAGTGTGAGAGACTAAATGTATATTTATTGATCTGATGCTCAGTTACTTTAAAATAAATTAAAATAAATGATAAATGTCTTACAATCCTTCGTTAGCAATCGAACTGCAACTATCGAGTGATTTCTTCTTCAATTTATATTTTAAAACCTTTTTAATTTTTCAGTGAATTAAAAGTCAGAAACCTGTGAATCTTTTTTAGTTTAGTTTTTGATGTTTTCACACTAACAGTTTAAAATCCACGAGGAAAAGAATTTAACAGAAACTATAAGAAATAAAATAAAGCTTGAAAATAATTCTGCATGACGAGTACCGTTACTCTTTTTACTCTGAGTACATTTGCAGTGTTGTTACTTTAACCAGAGGAAAGGATCCGAGTACTTCCTGCACTACTGATCGGTCTTCTTATCAAATTATTCAGTGTTTCAGGATAAATCAAAGTTAAAAAAGGCCTTTTCTTCTCTCCAGATAATCATTTTATCTCCTGACCCCTCAGATTTTTTTAACGACCCCCTGCAGGGTCTGGACCTCAGGTTGGGAACCACAGGGATCTGCTGTGAGGTTCTGTTTGACCTTTCAGTTTCCTTTGAATGGTGATTTACAGAAATCTGATCCTTCAGCCTGTCGCTCGCTCTCTCTGAAAAACTGAACGAGCAAACAAACAGAAGCCGAGTGGATTCATGGAAACAAAGCAGCTGATGTCAAACACAACGATCAGCTTTCAGAGACCTTCAGCAAACATCCAGCTGCTCATCCGTCTGTCCGTCCGGTTCCTCCATCAGGACTCTGAGCTTCAGTCCTTTGACAGCAACCGAACAGTTTTCGATTCAGCTGCAGGACATTTTCTGCTTCTACTGAAAAGTCGTTTGTTCCATAAAAAGTCACACAAAAGTCAAACAGTTTATTTTAACAAAAGTCATCTTGTTTGTTTCCTGCAGTCTTAAACTCAGAGGATCATCTCACATCTCAGCTTGTGTGGCACTAAAACAAGATGGCGGTGACCTGCAGGTTTAAGAGACATCAGAGAGGAACCTGAAAACACGAGCTGAGTTCGAGCTGAAAACTCTGACGGTTAAACACTTTGTCTAAAAGAGACTGAAACACAAAACACGACGAGTCGACACGAACGTCACAGATCAGCTTCTCTGAAACCAAACTCTTCTGTATCTGAAGGGTTTTCATTCACACTGACCTCCAATCAGCATGAGCTGCTTGTCACCATTAAAACAATGTTTACAGCCACTAGAGGGAGCTGTCACTGGACCAGGAATCGAAGCTAAAAAAACCCGACAGAATCCTCTTTTGGTGTCTTTTGGTGGGTCGAAGCTTCTGTTATGTGAGTCTCTTTGGTTTTAAAGGTCATTTAAAACTTCTTCTGATCAGTTTTACAGTTTTTGTCTCTGCAGCTCGTCTCTTGTGCAGCTGGAACAAATAAAAACATCATTTCACCTCGTCACACTGCAGCTGCTGTGGGTTTTTTGCATCAGCAGCAGCTCAGTTTTAAGTTGACTCAAGTTTGTTGTATTAAACGTTTAATGAAATTAGTTTTACAGGTTTTTCTGAGACATTTTCTTTAGTCTTCTGGATAAAAACCAAAGTAAAAGCTGCAGTGGAACGACTCGTCCAGAGACTTTGACTCACTGATTACAGTTTTATTTGTTCTCCTGTTTTCAGCTCAGCTCTGTTTGTTCACATGTTTTCACGTTAATGGGGTCACTGATTTCACCCACAATGCAGCATTTTCTGCATTCATAATTAATACGTCCCCTCTGCTTTGTGTGTTTTTTCTGTTTGCCTAAAATCCTTCATGTGCAACCGTTCGCTTCTTGCCGACAAAGCATCTGTGGAGGCAGGAAAAGGCCCTTAATGGGTTTTTGTTGCTCATTCGTCTCTAATAAGAGCTGACGGTGTGTCGCCGGGCAGAAAACACCTCCAACCAACCACATGTGGGTCAGAACTGACCCGAGCAGAAGCTGGCACCTGACTGCTCACCTGGCCGTCAGACATCAGAGCAAAGTCACAAACATGAAGCCAAAAAGGATCCACAGCTGTTTTATTTTGAAAATCAGTCAACAGATTTTTGGGCTCATAAACCTACAAAATAAGAGTCGACAACAAAAAAACAATTAAAAAAAAAAGACTTTTATTCACTTTTTCCTGCTTTTCTTTTCAGTGTTTTTGTGTGAGACGAGTCGCTTCTGCTGCAAATCAGCTTAACATGAGAGAAAGAACATAAAACGAGTTGATTTAATGCCTACACACACACACACACACACACAGGCACACACACACATGCACACACACCACACACACAGATTTACACAGCAGCCGCGCCCCTCTGCACA
>JAQMCX010000196.1:0-14315 GCA_029814765.1 Acanthurus leucopareius | reverse complement strand
AAAGAACAGATATTGGGCCGCTGTTTAGCTCAGTCGGGAGCGCAGGCGGCCCATGTACGGAGCGCTCAGTCATCCACGCAGCGGTCGCGAGTTCGACTCCGACTCCGACCATTTGCTGCAGGTCACTCCCCCCTCTCTCTCTCCACGTTTCCTGTCACTTCTTCAGCTTTCTCTATCATTAAAAGGTGAAAAGCCCAACCCCCCACCACAAAAAAAAAAAAAAAGTAAGCCTGTAAGTCTGAGGAGTTCTTGCCTGGAGGGCAAGGAAGCCTATACTCCAACAAAAACAGAATGTAGGGCAACCTTAATGACAATGTGAGGCCCTTTTAGAATTATAACTGGGTTAAATAAGGTTTACCGTTCTGTCCCACCTGTAGCCTTACCCTAACCTTAACCTCACTAACAAGATGAGACTGTCTTCCAACAGAGAACGCCAATGCAGAGAACCCCAAGAGTGAAAATGATCTGTGTAGTATGCCTACTACTGTCGCTATGGGTGCTGTTTTAGGAGAGGCCCTCCTGGGTCTTGAATCCAGACAAAAAAAAAAAAAAATTGACAAAAAATTTTACAAAATCTAAAATTAACCCTTAAAGTGCCAGGTGTGCTCTATAGTTCCACCTAGAATCACTGAAACAGTCATTCTTGCACATAGTATTGTCATATAGAGATTAAAACAAAACTCAATTGTTGTACCTTTTAAATAAAAGCCACTACTCTTCTGGGCCTACAAGCCATTTTTTAAAATTTATTTTATAAATGGGACACTGAGAATTAATTGGTCAAAATATTTTTTATACAATAACAGTTTGTGGTATCATCCTCAGAGAAACTGCCAGAAACTGGGAGGCATTGATTTTTTATGAACATGCAACTTCACTATTCAAAAATTCTAGTCAGTCCCTTATACTTTTGTACGATCATATTTACAAAAAACAAGTTGTTGTGCAGTATGGACTTAATGGATCACAGTATTTGGTCTTTGATCCATTTGGTCAACAGTGATGAGTGTGTAATGTCATATGAGGTTTCTGCCTCAAATATGATTTTATAATGAATCGTACATCCTTTGCATCTAACATAACTTAAGCCATACCTTACCCTATTTTAGGCTTAATCAAAGGTATCTTTTCCATGGATCTTGCAAAAGTTCATCTTTTTTTCCTACCATCAATTTTTTTTTCTTCCATGTCCTTTCTCAGCTCTGTAACCATTATTTTGCTGCACATTTTACCCAGGAGACATTGTAACAAAAGCCTCCCTGCCAAAACCCCATGACACTGGATATCAGTCAGCTGCAGTGTGTTAGTGGAAGCTCGTCCTAACATTGACTAGCAGTAAGTTAATAAAAGGGAGTTGGGCTTAGTTTAGCACAGTTTAAAACAGTACATGGATGGATCAGAAGCCAATCAGAATGACACAGAAGCAACTGTTAAGGAGATTTTGTGTTGTTAGGATGGCATAACTATAGCGAACTTTAGCGAGTGTCTTGAGTGTATTAAAATACCATAGATTTGAGATGCAATGAGTTCTAGACAATATGAGCTTCTCAAAATAAACGGAGTGCTGCACAGTCCGAAGGGCGTCTGCCTATACTAAAGGCCTTAGTCAGAACATGGTGGCAAATACCTATCTAAGAATAGTTTAGTGTGCAAGAAATTGGTTGCCCATTTCAGTAAATTTGTAGTGTAATATACTTTTGAGGGGAGCGGTAATGAGTGTCTCCCTGTTGCTGAATTGATGGAAGACGGGAATATGAATGCAGACCACCACTCTTGTTTCAAAGAATGTGGACAAAAACAAAAGACAACCTTAATATATGTGACAATGAACCCTCAACATCCAACGGCTTACTTTATATCAGACACTGCTTTCTTCATCAGTTCTGCTCTCTCCTTTCACACTCACACTGTCATGCCTTTCATCACTGCAAATAAAGATTGTTTTTGGTTCTGTTTGTTTGTGTTATTGCAATCTTGCTGGCCAGCAGAGCACCACAAGGCTAAGGACCTGCATAAGTGCTGCTACACATCATGGGCTCTGATGTTCTCTCTTCCCTCCAATCACAGAGCTGAGTATCTGCCCAGCATCTCTTCCTGTGCCTGCCCACTGTATGGACGCACAAGGGGATGTAAGCTTATCTGTAATCCACTTTCATCCCTTTCTATGTTTGATGTGGAAAATAAAAACACCTGTAAGCAGCATGTAAGGCATTGGATTCTTTAATACATTTGCAGAGGCTTTATAATTGGTCAGTGAGTAACAGTAATAGGCAAAATGTGTACAACTTGACAAATTCCCATTGAAAAGGCCTCAACTTTTGTGTCTTTAAAGCTGCTGTTGACTTGTTTGTTTTACAGAGGGAAACAGCGTCCCTGGCCTGCCGTTACCCATTGGTGATACCTCTTCACCGCCATTTGCTCCTGTTTCACAGGGTACAGTAATATGTCATTTAGGAGTTAAATAATATAAGGTTGTAAGTGCAAATCTGACAAATTTATCACAATTCATATGTTTTGTTTGTCGAATATTTAATAGTAAGTGATAGAAATAAAAAATACAGTCTTTTTACATTTTTAGGTAAAAATTGAAATGCCAACATGTAGAAATGCTCCATGATGTATGCAAAACATTTTTGCAACAAATTACAAAAGTAGAAGTGTTATGTCTTACCCTAACCCTCTGGTCAGTATCTTTTTATACATCAATTAAATCTTTTTAGCGATGCATTGGCAGCATTCTTACATTGTAAATGGTCAGTTTGAGCAAATTTTATATACTTCGTATACTGTTTGCCAGTTTAACATAATGAATCATATTTAACAAACTGATGATTAGTTTTGTTTATTTAATGTCAATCTGCAAAATATCAAGTAGACATGGCTGTCTATATATAACAGATTAAAAGATCAGATGAATAGGATTAAAATTTTAACAAGATATAACCCAGAAACTTCCAAGTAAAGTACTAAAAAAGTAAAAAGTTTGTATAAGGAATGTTTTGCATAAACTGCAAATGAGTCATAATTTAATTTACATGCATATTTGAATTAATCTCCAAAACAGTAATCTGAACGTTTAATTGATCAAGGTATTTGTTACTAGCATATAATATTGAAAGGCTTTAACAGATTATATTCCTACAATCTTTTTATATCACTTAGTAAATTGGAAAAATACCATCAGAGAAAAAAAATATTGTTGCAGCAAACAAGGCAAGAGATGGCAGAAAATTGCTGTTCATCACTCAGTAAATTTACATATTTATTTTAGTCAAGTCAAGTTTATTTTTAGAGCACATTTGAAAACAACAACCAGACCAAAGTGCTTAACAAGAGATAAAAGAAACACAAGACATAAAGTTAAAAGAAAGACATCTAAATAAAATACAAGACAATGTAAGCAAATAAAATAAGATAAAATAAAAACAAACAAAATTAAAGCAATAGAACAGTTGAGACAAGAGGTTGGTAATGCATTTTCATGCTGAATTGTATGCTATAGAAAAGAGATGTGTTTTAAGGCAGGTTTTAAACGTGGCAGTGGATGGGAATGATATAATTGTAAGTGGTAAGCTTTTCCAGAGTTTGGGACCAACAACTGAAAATGCACTGTCACCTCTGGTTTTTGACTGTGTGCGTGGAAGGAGAAGCAGTAGTTGATTGGTAGACCTGAGGGGAAGAGAAGTGGGAAAGGGGATAAGGAGTTTTGAGATATAACCTGGTGCTAGTCCATGCAGTGCAAGAACAAACAAAATAATTTTAAAATCAAGTCTGTACTTTACTGGTAACCAGTAAAGAAAGGCCAGTACAGGTGAGAAATGCTCTCCTCTTTTGGCACCAGCAATGAGTCTTGCAGCTGAATGCTGAACTAGCTTGGAAATTATATCAGAAAAGTACTTTGACATGTTTTTGATATTTGGTCAGACAGTATCTCAGATGCTGGTAAGATACTTGGAATTTATCTTTCTTCCATTTTTATTCTGCTCTTCTTCTTCCTGCCTAATTGAGCGAGTTGTGGAGTTAAACCAGGGCTGCGTTTTGACTTTAACTTTTCTAACTTTGTAAAGGGTAATTGAGTCCAAAATATCGGCGCTCATGGAATTAAATATAATGATTTGCTCTTCAGTTCCAAGGTCAGCAGAGGGAGCTCATGATGGGAGAAGAGGGAAAAAGCATCTGAGATCTGACTGACTGTGAGGGGAGTTATGGACCTGGAGTACTTAACATGTTGACTAGGTTTACAAATCAGCGAGGAAAATGAAGTGGAAAAACATATTGGTCCAATGGCCAGATAAACCACAGTTGGTTATCTGAACAATGGGGACAGGTAAGCCAGAAGTTAAAATAAGGCCCAGAGAAAGACCATGCTCGAGTGGGTACAGTAACATATTGGGTAAGAGCAAAAGAATAAGTTAAATGCAAAAAACCTGGGAGAGTAAGTTAGATAGACAATAGACAAGGATGTTAAAATCATCTAGACGATGGTAGATTATCAGAGGATAAACAGTGGGAGAATTCACAAATTAAATTTTTGTTGAATGTAGGGGGTAAGTATATAGGAGCACAAGGCACTGGAGTGACTTTTTAGTCTTACACAACATACATTCAAAGCTTGTGTACTCAAATGTTGACAGGAGTTTACAGTAACTAATATCTTAAAAAAACCATAGCAAGCCCCTTTTCCTGGCCCGACAGGCATAGAGAGTTAAGGAATTTGTATTTTGGAGGACACAATTAGAAAAAATAAGCTGATATCAACTGGCCTTTGCCAGGTTACAGTGAGGAATAAGAGGTCTAAGTTATGGGTTGAAATGAAGTCATTCAGAAGTGAAAGTTTTGTTAGAGAGTGATCTAACATTAAGAAGTGCCATGTTAATGGGGGATATGGCTGAGGGAAGCAAGCGGTGCTTGGATGACTGTAATCCAGAGGAGACTGGGATGGAGACTAAATTTGCTCGTGAAGTGCAATTGGTAGAAGGTTTGGGTCTATAAATGGCCCTATTTGACACGACCCTACTAACACTGGCTGAGTGGGGACTTGGGGGTTGGCAAGCATTGTAAATTTACCCTGGGTCATGGGGGGAAGATGGGACAGGGACATCAGTAGAGAGCACAAGGTTGTCATCAGACAGGGCAGCATAGTCGTTGGAGATTGTCGGGCGATGGACCCGCTTGGGCTCTTCCTGTGGCCCTGAATCACCACCTCAGCCCAGGTTAATTTGTGTGCTGGGATTGAGCAGGAGGGTTGCAGGCAAGTAGCTGAATCCCACAGGATTGTGTCCATCGAACAAGGCTGACTTCTTAGAATGCTCTTGAATCATATAACTGGATAGCTGGGGTAAACAGGGAAAATAGTTTGTAAAACTTGACAGCAGAATGCCTTTCTTATTTAGTTTATCCGTAAACTTTCAGATGTCCTCTTTAAGGTCAGAGATCTGTTCATTTGCCAGCCTTAGGAGATCACTATCTTCTCAAGGCACAGCAGGCATTGTTGTCAGATTGTGCAGGCATCTTGGGGAAAAACTTCACTAGCCCCAAGGCTAAACGCAGTAGTGAGTGTGCTGTGCTAGCTTACTGGCACAGGACTACTTCTAATAATTCAGAGTGGTGCTCAAGGGCACTGCAAGTGAGCTTTCCAATAACACACTAGCCACAGTGACACATCACACACACTACTATATCTAAGTATGACTTAAAAGCATAACTTATTTGGCGGTGGTCTGATCAGACAACCGCAGACGCTGACAAAAGTGCCTCTACAACTTAGGCTTTCCATTTTAACATACCTTGTAATCCAGCGATGTTGCTTCATAGTTGGCAATACTCAGCAAAGCTCCATCCTGCTTAAAACTGAGGTTTAATCAACTGAAAACATCTAAAGTCAGGAGAAAGCTTCTAATTCAAGTGAAGCAGTTCATCTTGCAACTGTTTTCTTGAAAACTTAATCTAAGATAAAATACATTGATACTGTTTGTACATTTACCATGTTTATGCACAAAAAGTAATAAAAAACAAATATTTTTTAATTAAGTTAATATCATTGCAGATAAGCCTAAGAAATTTAAAGATGAAAATTAGCAGATTGAAAGCACATTTTTATGCTCTGGTTTCTATTTATTAATTTTTATTTTCTGTCCTCCAGGTTCACCTGCCACAGGTGAAGAGTGAATCATACCTTCTGGTCTGCGCAGGTGGGGGAGAGCTTGAAGCCTGGGGGAGACACTGTTATACTGGGCTCTCCTAGATGCTTTTTAACTTTACTCATGCTGATGTCTCCCTCTATACGAATACAAAGGACTGAGCTGCTGCTCTGTGCAAACTCCGTGTCCCACTCCTCAACCCCCTTAACTTCCAAAGACAAAGGAAAAGCAGGACTACAACTTAGAGAGCTGCTGAGTGTCTTTACCGCATCAGATTCTAAAAATGGCAGATTCAACTGCCTCTGGTAACGTGAAAAGAGGAGGAAATCCTCTGACCTATCTTGCCTGCAGTCCAGACTAGAAGTCATGGTAGAGATGTCTGAGTTCAAGGCCTGCAGTGTGAGATGACATTGATATTTGAGTGACACAGGGGCCAGAAAAATCACCCCATGAGCATGTATACTGTGTTCAGGCACAGAGGTACAGTTGTTGCTGTTGTGTTCCATGTACCTATCTGCACCTAGAGATGGTTTTCAACTTGTGTTGCACTACCATTGGAATGCTTTTGCTCTGCTTGTTTTGGTATTCAAAAGGCTTCTAATGAGTAACCATGATATTTGTATATTCACTCAAGTCACAACAGGCATTAAGTGTAAAAGGCGTGCTGCATAAATTAAGTCAAGTTTAAAGCAAACAACTAAAGTAAAACTTTATATCAATCATTATTCATGCTGGTGTGACATGAAATGCAGGACCATCTAAATTTACTACATTTTTCGCCTTCAGCATTCTACATTTAATGTTGTTCAGATTAATTTTTTTTATTATTCTTTTAATGCACAGAAGTCAGATTTAAGAAGCAAAATCATTAATTCACCTGAGAACAGAAGTAAAAGCTGCCAACTATAATGTAAAATCAAGAGAGTTACCAATGTAAACTCTTTAAAAATTTGTTAGAAACCACTAAAATTAAATAATACTGAGGAAGAGTTTGAAACTCAATGACAATTACCACCCTGATTATTAATTGCATTTCTCCCTGTTATTTAGCTAAGGCTCTCATACCAACACTGTTAGCTGCTGCAGGGCCTTCCACAGCTTCATCCTCAACCTGGCAAAGTTCTTTTTAGTTCCTGAGAAGAAATGTATTCAAAACTGACAAAGCTGCATATGGAACTGAAAATTAGGTGAGAAAAAGAAAAAAAAGGAATGGCAATAATCTATGGCTCTGGCCTAGTTATTAGGATAAAACACCTTTGTGGAAAGCAAGTATTGCACTCACATATTGTTTTTGCACTGAATGGCATAAATATTCAGCTCTTTTTGCTTTATATGTGACTCTAAAAGCAACGCTATTTTTACTGTCTGAAAAGTAAAACAGAACTTGTGGTACAACAAGGAATTTTTTTTTATCCTGGCCTTTTACTTGAACTGCCAAGCATGTGAGAGTGGCTCCAGACTGTCCACATGGAAATATGCAAGACCTTGAGGTTGAGACCTTGTCACAGTTCAGCTGTGCAATCTAGAATGCTGTATTAAGACTTGATTCTGTTGAAGAGCTATGCCCAACACTCTATGTACCCCTGTTTTCTTGCATATATCTCAACTTTTGGAAAGGTAAATTGTCAGACAAAATATATACCACAATTGTTTCCATATACTTGTAGGCCTGTTGTAAATGAATGTATTCATTTTAAAGATACTTGAAACAAATGGTAGTGTTTTCCATTCATTAAAATAGAATCTGATCTGAAAGTATAATTCTTCAGTCATCAAGGAATTTAAGGCTTTGAGTCCTATGTCACTTTTCCAACTTTTTGGCCCTGTCCCATTGCTCAGAGTACACTGGCATCTTAAGACCAATTTAGCCTGACTCACAGCTGTTGGCCTGCCTTACCTGGCTGCCCTGCTAATTAAACAAGATGTTTCCGTGAACTTTATTTCCCTCCATAGCATGAACTTTTCTTACATAGCAAAATAGATGCCCAAGTAATGCAAAATGGATGCCCAAGTAATGGCATAATATGGACTCAGGAGTTGAGCGAATCAATTTGTCCCAGCTCTAGTAATTATGGGTCTACTTTATAGAGGATGACAAGATGGGAAACATCACCTAATGTTTCCACCTTCAACAGTCAACTTGATAAGTGACCAAGTGTTGAGCAGTTGCAAACACAGGGGATCAAGCTCATGCTCACCATATCTAAGTGCTCAGAGGACCACATTTATGTGTGTGGAGCAGAAATGGTTAAATATGACAGAGGAGCTCAATTTCTCAGTCTTAATCAGTCCTTTGATTTCTTTGTGAGGCTGACACAATTTCTTCATTCTTGAAATACTGGTTTGTCAGAACATATTTCTCAAATCAAACATCTGATTACACACTCTAGTAGTCTAGCAAAGAGCAAAGTCAAAACCAGATGTCAAAGAAACCACTCAGTTGAAACACCTCAAGTAACACTTAATACCAAGTAACACATTTACATAGATGAAAGGGCAGAGATTTCAGAAATGCTTTGAATATTAAGTAATTACATTATATGAAGAGTAAGTGAAAATTATTATTTTTATTTATAACTAAATTTATATTTTTCTTAAATTCTAACCATGTCAGATGATCTGCTACTTTAGTCTACTTTAACAGCAAATACTCATCACATGAGTATTTGTCGGGGATTATTGACACCTGTTTATTAAATTTACCTTTCTGTAATATGACGGTGACTCTCTTCTGACCTGGCTTTATCACCATGGTAACCTATGCCGGAAACCTAACCTAATCCAGACCAGTTCATGTTCGGTATTTTATTTTGAAATCAGCCACAAAGCACCTTTGACAGATCAACTAGGTTGGAGGTAGTGATACTGTATAATCTATCAACAAGTAATTCGGGTATTGAGTTTGGGGATGCAAACTTGTTGATCATAGTGTTACATAAGTAATGCCACTTACTGAAGCTCCGCAGTTAGAGGCACTATCTGTGTGTAACATTTTGCAGTTTTTTCAAAACAGACACTAAATCAGTGATGCAGAATATCTGAGCAAGAGTATTTATTTTATTCGCAAGGTTGTTCTTACTTATACTGAACTACTCAATGTTTTTAGAGACTATTTCACCACACCAGAACACACATTTAAAAGTTCACTACATTATAACCAATTTACTGTACTTGCTTACACATGAATTGCAGTGTAATTCCTTCAAAGCTTAACGTTAACTCTTTGGATAATGTTGTGAGGCTTGGTCCTGATATGCACAAGTTCACTTGAAACTGCTTGGGCCATATAAAACTGATTAAAAATCCATTTATCTATTGGTATTCATTACAGATAAGATTACAGTTAAAAAAATCATTCCGCTTTGATTTTTTTAAAAAGTTGGCATTGAAATGACAAATTGATATTTTGTTTGGGTTGCATTTCTTGTATATATTATTTGCATTTAAAGTGTTGCTGTTTGGTGTAATATTTTTCTAATTTTTTTATATGCAGAAATAGGTAGCAAAGTTGTTGAATTTTGTATAGTAATTGTGTCACATGACATACCCCACGTCCCCTTTTATGAGAACATGCACAAACTCTTAAGTAGAAGGCCAGAGTTAACAGAGTAAGTTGATCATCACAATTGTGATACCTGTTATCTCTAACTGTTTTTGTGTTTTTTATAAACCATCTCACACTAAGAAAGCTGGGCTCTGTCAAACTGGCCTCACAGTATGCCGCTGGTCACTGCCTTTCCTACTTATTAGCAACTGTGGCCAGATATTAGCTTTATCAACTTGTCTTGAGGGCTGTGATCTACTGTTAAATTGGCCAAACCTTCCTAGTCAGTTTGTTTTGTTTTTATAACAATAAACATTTCCGTGTTGTGATGGGTGAAGCAAAACTGTCATACGTTCTCTATTGCTTTCAGTGGTGTCTTGTAGTGTGGCATCTTGTGTATAAGTGCATCTTTCTCGACCCGAACTCAAGAGGTCCTTGGAAACGATAATGAGTGAGTCAATACACAGCAACACCTCCTTGTGAAGTGTCAGTAGGTTCCCGCTTCTCTTAGCCTGACAATAACCTATTTCCAGCAAAAGACCCTTGTCATAACATGGAAGGTCCAGGCTGTCGGCTTTGACCCTTTACAGCCTTACAGTGATGTGTAATTAGCTTAACACAGTGATGGTGTTATTGTGGTCATCCAGTATCCACAATAAGTCTGAAAATTGCCTCAACAGAATTTAGGCAGGCTTTGAAAGGTGAAGGGAAGAACTTCATAGACAACTCTTTCTTTACATTCCTTATTTATTGTCTATTTATTCACAATTTAACTTTGGGAAAAGGGGACATGGGAACAAAAGGTTATGGAGAGTCTCTTAAATTCCTCTGTAGCTTCTTCCTCACTCCTCCAGAGTGATGCCCAAATAAGGCAATGTGCCTTGTTCAACAATTTGGCATTACGCAGCTAATTAGGATGAAACATACCCTGGCTTGATGAACTTGTCTCATTCAGGTTGTGCTCATCCACTTCCAAAGGGCAGAGTCATTGCAAAAGTCTCTTGAGAACAAGTCAGACGAAAGTTGAATAGCATATGACCTGATTTTATCTTCTCCTTCAAGTGTTTACTTTATCCAGTTTCCCAGGTGTTTTGGCTGTTTATTGCCATGCAACAATAAAATATCTTCAGCCTTTATTGGCATAGATTAGCTCAAAGAAGTCACACAGTGAGCAGAACAATGCAGTATTTAAATACTCTTTTCTTCAAAGTTTCCAAAAATGTTTGATATACTTTAATGATATAGCTTTCTATTCATGAATTTGGTGTTGTTCATTTTATCTACACTGAAATTAGAAACATGATAAGGAAGAGTAGTAATCCTTTGTCCAGTTGTAAATATGAGGAGAGAGGGCTTACTGCTCTCCTCATGGAGATAGGTACAAGGGGGTAATTTATCACAGCTTTCACTTCACAGATGAGAGATTGCAGTTCCTCAAATCCAAGGCAAGGCTTCATAAGTCCTTTATAAGGGCTTGTCTTGATAGACCTCACCTTACTTCACTACATACTATTAGACCCAGGGGCTCACTCCACAATCTATTTCCAAAAAATCTTCCCAAAACATTTCTGTATTTATTTTCCTTCCATCAGTGTCAACAGAAATTTTAAATCCTGTTCTTTTAAGTGTTCGCATTATCAGAATAGATATACAACAAATGCCTCATCTGAAAACAAAGCCTCTTAAAGCCAATAGGGATGTATCTGTGAAAAGATCAGACACTACAAATACACAGCTCTTGTTACAGCACATGTAAATAAAACCACATAAACCTTCTTTTTTGTGGTTTTGCATACAGTGGTCCATCAAAAATCCACACCAGCTGTTTAAAAAACTTGTCTAATGTTCCTATGTTCCTTTGGTAATGGTGCATTGACCTGTTGTCTTGCTTAAACTAAACAGACAACACTGGACATATTTCTTTGTCATGTGTCTTCCTCTTGGTGTCCAATATGTTTCTCTGAGTTGAGTTAGAGTAGCTTATAAACCTGAATACATCACTTCTTCATGTGCTCTGCTGATCAATAGTTCGTATCAATGCTCTGGGTGTAAGACCAATTTGCCTCGCATAATCTTCTTCCCACACATAGAAGTCTTCTTCCAGGTGGTCTCAAAGTAATGGTTTTTGATTGTTTGTTCAATCCTGTTTTTTGAAAATTAACAAATTATTTATATGAAACTGGTTCTTTAAATTATCCCTATCAAATGTGTTTCTGCTTCCTATATCCCATTTGAATGCAGTTCTCCAGTTCTTTTGGCTCTGTGCATAAAACACTTTATCTAGGCTTTTAGTCTTCATGGTTTTACAGAGTCCACTGTATTTACTTAAATTAAAGAGGGATTAAATTGTACAATCTGGCACAGTTACTATTCACAAACATCATCCAATTCCAATTATTTGAGTTTCATGGCTCACATCTTTTAGCCACCCCAGCCCATGCCACCACAGAGCATCTCCCTTTAAAGCTTGGGCACATATCCCTCGCATCCTGAGTTTACAGGAGTTCTTTTTTACAGAACAGTGTTTCAAAAGGCCACAGCTGTTTTCAGGTAAGATCAATTGTAAATTTAACAGACTCTATTTACTACAAATGTTTCCACAGTTTGGAGCTGCTTCTGATCCAATGGAATGCAATTAATAGCATCAGTATAAAACTACATTTTGTTTTCTCTCAAGTTTGTCACAGTGAATTTTCCAAGTTTGAAAAGCTAGTGCTCCCATAAATTCCACTCTGGGGAAGGTCTTTTTTTCAGTGGAGCTAGACAACTAGACTTGTTGTGCAGTATATATTTAATTTCACACAATGCAGGGAGGCTCTAGCACAAAGGGCCCAGTAGTGGCCTCAGTAAATACATGTTTTTATTTTTTTGAGATTGTATCGGATTGTTGCAGAAACAAAAAGTGGCTGACAGATGCAGCAAATGGCCTGCATCATTCTCATAATGACCACCACTCTTCAAATAGGACTGATTTATCTTTTAGCTATAAGGATCGTAGGACATCTCTGTCCCTCTTATTTGGGGTTATTTACAAGAAGGCCTTAGTTAAAACCACCACTATTACAACTCTGCTCTCAGAATTTTTTCAGAATAAAATTCAAAATTCAGAGCAATGAAAGAAATTAGATTTGGTCCACTTAATGAGCTGTCATTCAGGGAGGGACTTTCTCTCTCATGAGAAGAGGCATCAAACACAACCCACAAATCAGCAGTAATTCTACTGTTATTGATAACTAGATGATGTGGTAAGTAATATATTGGATTAACTATGGCAAAACTTTTCTTAACTCTTTCTTAATTCCTTGTGCTAGATAACCTTGGAACACTTGACTTTATTGATTATACAGTTAGTCATTATTTTAAAATCTTCTAACTAGACTATTCAGGTAATTTGGAGTAGTGTAGCAATTATTCATCCTTGGGCTTCTTTTAGTTTCCATGGAAATCCCCAGTGATTCTGTTTCCTTGTAACTGTGCAGCTGGTCAGTCAGTACTTGCTCCTCTCTGACACTCTGATGAAAGACCTCCACGTCAACAGGTCCAATAGTAACATTTATGACAGGGATGGACACCTTAAATCTGCCATCTACATTTACTCTGCATGGCTGATAGTTTTTTTTTTTCAATTGCACGCCCATTTTACAAAGTGGGTTCGCAAAATAGAAATTGAATGCACGTGCAAAGCAGAAAAAAACCTGTATGCCTTTAATCAATGGGCGTGCGAAATAGAAATTGCGCATGCGTTTAAAAAACAAAAAAACGTCCATGTCATCTTCCGGGCACCAGACGATTTTTAAATCTCTCTGTTTGCCTGGGACTGCATGCAGTGTGAGGACCTTTTGAAATTCAAGGACTTATTATTATTGATAATATTTATTTATGTATATATTCCTGTTAATGCATTGCCTTCCTCATGACTTTAACATGCTCAAAAACTCATGAAAATTGGCAGACGCATTAGTGGGGTGTGAAATTTATACATTTTATGGGTTTCAGCAAAGCTGTGTGCAAAATGCCTTACTAGCACCCTCTAAACTGCAGCACCACTAGCAATTTTCATCTACATGAATTGTTCTGGCTGTTGTTACCTCCCGCCAGCAGGTGGTGTTATTTTGTTTTTGTGTTAATCCGCATGTTCAATAGCAGATTAACAATAATAGAGCGGATTATAATAATAGAAGAAGAAGAGACCATGGGCTCTAATTTCATGGCGCAGCGCAGGCTGGTGCAGGGTGGCGGAGCGTGGCGCACCCCGCGCAGTGGTAATTTCGTCCAGCGCACCACCATGCACAGCCTATTTGGCAATTTGGTAGACCGGGCTGCGCCAAGATGGGTGTGGCGGCGCACCAGGGGGAGGTGTCGACAGATTCAGCAACTACCATTTAATGTAACCGTCTGAACGAGCATATACATTTGTATCTATGATACTTGTCTCGTCACATCTGATGTCAGATCGAAGACGTTTGTCACGCGTAATGGAAACTCAACCTAATGGCAGCTGGAGGTGTGATGTCAACTAATGAGTTCACATCTCTCAGCCAACCACAAACAGCAACGGCATCCGATACGGAGTATATATTCGGCTTCTCTCATCTCATGAAATTCAAAAGAAAAGAAAAAAGAGAGAGACG
>JAQMCX010000195.1:0-14321 GCA_029814765.1 Acanthurus leucopareius | reverse complement strand
CCACTAGGATGATGCAACATCGATATAATATAAAAAATATGAAAGAAGTGGACACGCCTTTAGTTCAACATTTTTTAGAACATGGCTTAGCTTCAGTGAGGATTGCTGGATTAGAAAAGAATATGAGCTGGACTGACTGGGCTAGGAAAAAGAAGGAAAGATATTGGATCTATTTGTTAGGGACTACGGAACCATTTGGGCTCAATTCGAAGAGAACTTAAGTAATTTTAATTCTAAACACGACCCAAATCCTAAACTTAACCCTAGTGACTACTTGCCTAACCCCAACCTTCCACAAAACCTAATTTGTTTATTCCTGAACCCTAACCTATTCTCAATCCTAAACTTAACCCGAGTCACTAATTGCCTAACCCTAACCACCTATTGTATGCCTAAACCCAACCTTGTTTTTTCCTTGAGCCCAAACCCAACCCTAATCCTAAACTTAACCCTAGTTTATAATTGCCTAACCCTAACCTTAATTTTTAATTTAACCCCAATCTTATAATTTACCCTAATCTTAACCACATTCTCATCCTGCCCTAACCTTAACCCTAATTTGAATAACATAATTGATAAATATCAAACAGTATTAATATTCTCAAAATCATAAATACAATAAATATATTAAAAGGAGATTAAAATGATTGATTTGAGAATTGTAGGGGTTTAAAAAGGGAAATGTGGATTTAAAATTTGGAAATTTAGGTTTAAAAATATTAAAAACAGATTAAAAACAGATTAAATAATTTAATTTTGAGTTTTAGGGGTTAAAAGTTAAAAATTTGTGTTAAAAAATACAAAATTTGGGTTTAAAAACATTAAAAATGGTTTGTAGGGGTTGATTTATGGTTAAAAAGGGATAAAAACTACATATATTAAAAAAGACGAACATAATTCATTTAGGCGATAAATATTTAAAAAGACGATTATAAGCGAATATATGTAAAAAAGACGATCAGAGAGCTCATTTCACAGCAGACCTTCGAAGAGACAACACCTCTTTCACTAAGCTGCCATCTTAGCTAGCATAATAGCATTTTTTAGTGTGCCAAACCTGATGAAGACCTGAATACAGGTCGAAACGTTGTTTTAGGCACACTTTTTTTGTTTTTTGATATTTGAAATTTATTATAAAAATTGAAATTAATAAATAATTCGATTTCATTTATAAGTACAAAATTAAAACTCATTTTAGAGGTCTTTTTTTGTTAATTAAAAACTACTCCTTTTTGATTTTATCCTTTCCTCTTTTTTGGAAAGCGTTTTAAGTTTATATTTCGGTTTTTTTTGATAAAACTAAAAATTCTAAAAACAAAAAAACATTATTATTAGAATAACAAAGCTAAAAATAAAAAGACAAACAACATGGACGGCGGTTGGACGGTGGTGCGCTATAGACGCAGACGCCCACGCAACCGTCAACTCTGGGACCAGGGATATGGTCGGTCCGGTGGATGGATGGACCGTGCCCGCTCCTTCTCCTACAGGAGAAGGGATCAGTTCCCTCCCCCTAACCAGCCAGTGCCTCCCCCTAGGACTGATCGTTTCACTGGTCCCCAATCTCGCTCCTATGCAGCAGTGGTCCGCCAAGGCTACTCACAATCGGCCCGAAGAGAGGCTTCTCCACGGGCCAGACAACCAGAGGCCAGACGGGAACCAACTGACCCCCAGTTTAAGCAACTGGTCCGCAAACTCCACAACGTGATTAAGATGGTTCACCATCTTCAGAATGTGGCTCCGAAGCCAGGGAAGCCGGAGCCAAGGATGATTGCCGGGATGGTGGAGATCCTGGCCAACATGATTAAGCCTGCAGCTCCAACACAGCGAACGGCCGATTTGATCACTGGCAATGCAAAGAACTGGGGTCACACGACCTATGTCATTCTCATGGAGCATTATGAGAATGAATTGGAGACACTTCTGGGGGAGCTTTCTGGTCTCCTCACCCCAGATTGGCAGACAGCATTCGAGGTGGCTGAACGATGGGCTAAGAGGAACCTGCCCCGGATCACGCGGGATGCTATCGACCACGCCAAGGCTATGATCACAGCCAGGGTGGATGCCGCGGATCCAGGAACCAGGCAGGCCATGCAACAGACTGAGACTACGGCCCAAAATCAAAGAGAGGTCTCAGTCCAGTCTAGAGAGCAGTTGCAACCCATTGTCAGGACCTCGGTGGCTACTATGACTGACAACCCAGATCCTGAATCTGAGAGCCATCAAATTCCAGTGGTTCTACAGAGGGCTTCTCCCAAACAGCGTAGAGAAGCTAGTGAGGTAAGAAGGTCCCAGGGGACCATCCTCAGGGAGGACAATTTCCTCCAGGCCCAGGATCGGGAATTTGAAGATTCTGAGTATTCTGAAGTGTTGCTACCACCCAGCAGATCCCCCTCAGAGATTGAGTTGGAGGCCCTTTTTGATGGACTCCAAGAAGAGGAAGAGAGAGAAGAAGCAGAATTACGGGAAGCGGAAGCCCGGTCCACACAAAAAACAGGGACTCGGACTTCCCAGACCCCAGAACAAGAAGTTCATGCTCAAGTCCATCAGGAAGACACTGAGGATGAGGACATTTTTGAGCAGTCCTTTGATCGTTTCATCTCTCCTGGGCCACCCAGATTTCAGGTTCACAGACATCCTAATACAACCAGAAAGATGACTGACTGGAACTGGGTTGCTGATAAAAAGTGGATCATTATGGGGGACTCCAACATCAGCAGACTCCCAGAATTCTTCAACCAGAACCTGCAGGCGGAGAGTTTTCCAGGCGCCAACTTCCGCCATGCAGAGGCCCTGATGAGAAAAACTGTGCCACCTCAGGATTTGGTGGTGGAAAAGATTGTTTTATCCTTTGGCATCAACAGCAGAGCCAATAAGCCTAAGGAGACAACAGTTAAAAATGTCCAAGCAGCGATCAGGGCCACCAAACACAGGTTCCCTTATTCAGAAATTTGGGTACCTTTGCTCAACTTTTCCCACACTCTCCCTGCAGAAGAAAAAGACAACTTGCAGATCCTCAATGATCACATTCAGAAAAATATGCCTTTCATTCCACTCCTTCCTGAGGATCAGTTTGAGACGGAGGATGATGGGATCCATTGGACAGTTGAAACAGGTATTGCCATGTTTGATCATTGGGCAAGGTTTTTAAACTTACATGCCCCTTGAGTCTTGAGCAGGAGAGGGGTGATGTTTCACAGTCCCTTCAAGCACAGGATGTCATTGTATTGGCCAAAAATTTTATTCTTTCTAGGCCACAACGACAGATTTTGAGTAAGGGACTGTCCTTCATTCCTACATTAGATATAGGCAGGGAACAGAAAACAAAATTACAATTGGACATACAAAATTATCACAGAAAGATAAAATTAGCAACCTATTTTGGAAATGCATATAAGACTGAAAAATTACCATTCATTTTACCCTCAAAATGGACTCCGCCTGCTGATAAGCTGCCGCCAGAAGTCAGAGATTTGGTTAAAAAAGATTTAGATTTGTTTAAAAAGTATTACAAGACAGTAAAAGAAAAATATAATATTTCATTGGGAGAAGTCAAAGCTTTGCGAGAGTTAAAAAATGCTAAGCATATAATTATAAAACCAGCTGATAAAGGTTCGGCAGTGGTGATTCTTAGCCGCGAACAGTATGTACTTGAGGTTGAGCGGCAACTTCAGGATACTGAGTACTATAAAAAATTAGACAAACCAATGTATTTGGACACAATTCCCATGGTTATTAAAATAGTGGATTCATTAAAAGACAAGAAATTCATCAATTCGAAACAACATAAATATTTAATTGGAGATTCACAACCGAGGGAAAGGAGATTCTATATATTACCGAAGATCCACAAGGAACCAGAAAAATGGACAGTTCCATTTGAAGTCCCCCCGGGGAGGCCCATAGTCTCCGATTGTGGGAGCGAGACTTATTTTACGGCGGAGTATTTAGATTATTATTTGAACCCTTTATCTGTTAAACATCCTGCCTATGTTAAAGACACCCAGCATTTTATTGAAGTTGTTACTAATTTGAGAATCCCTCCAGATTGTTATTTCTTTTCTATGGACGTGGATAGTCTGTACACTAATATTCCTATCCAAGCTGGTATTACTTGTGTTAAAAACATATTTGAAAAGTACCCCGACCCTAAAAGACCAGATGAAGAATTATTAAAATTACTAGAAATTAATTTGACAAGAAATGATTTTGTGTTTGAGGATAAATTTTATTTGCAAATCAAAGGAACGGCGATGGGTAAGAAATTCGCGCCAGCTTATGCAAACATTTTTATGGCTAATTGGGAGGAGGAGGTACTCGCTAAATGTAAAAAGAAACCAGCATGTTATTTACGTTACCTTGATGATATATGGGGCATCTGGACGGGATCTGAATTAGAATTTCAAGAATTTGTCGGGACTCTGAACTCCCATGATCCTTCGATTCAATTGAAAACTGAAATTAACAGACATTCTATATCCTTCTTAGACACTACAGTCTTCAAGGGACCAAACTTCATTACAAACCACAAATTAGATATCAAACTGTTTTTTAAAAGTACAGATACACATGCATTATTATATAAGGATAGCTTTCACCCCAAGCATACTTTTAGGGGGATAGTTAAGGCACAGCTTCTCAGATTCAAACGTATCTGTACAAGAGAGGAGGACTTTATGGACGCAGTGAGGATTCTATTCAAGGCGTTACGCAGGAGGGGATATTCGAGAACCTTCCTGAGACTTTGCTTCAAAACCTTTCAGAAGGACAGGAAGAAGGATCACGGAGAGTTAATCCCCCTTATTACAACATTCTCATCGAATAGCATGTATTTTAATAGAAAACTTAAGAATAACTTTGAAACAACATTGGGCCAAACAGACATAATTCCTAATTCAGTGGTCATTTCAGCATACAAAAGGAATAGGAATTTGTCAGATATTTTAGTCCGTGCTAAGTTGCCATCTATGCATCTGGAGAGACCACAGATGCTGGAGGCACAATTTTCCAGACTCAAAACTGTCAGAAATGCACGAGACAAAACTCTGGTGAACATCAGACAAGGATTTAGTACACGTACAAAGAATTGTGTTTATCTTATTTTCTGTTCTAAGTGTGGTAAAAAGTACGTGGGAGAAACCAAGAATAATCTGTCCACTAGGATGATGCAACATCGATATAATATAAAAAATATGAAAGAAGTGGACACGCCTTTAGTTCAACATTTTTTAATACATGGCTTAGCTTCAGTGAGGATGGCTGGACTAGAAAAGAATGTAAGCTGGACTGACGGGGCTAGGAAAAAGAAGGAGAGATATTGGAAATATTTGCTGGGGACTACGGAACCATTTGGGCTTAATTCGAAGAGAACCTAATTATTTTAATTCTAAACACGACCCAAATCCTAAACCTAACCCCAGTTACTTCTTGCCTAACCCCAACCAATTATTTACAAAACCTAATTACTTTATTCCTAAACCCTAACCTTGTCTAGATCCTAAATTTAACCCTAGTCACTAATTGCCTAACCCTAACCACTTTGTTGTTTGCCTAAACCCAACCTTTGTTTTCTTTTTAAGCCCAAACCCAACCCTAATCCTAAACTTAACCCCAGTAGCCATTGCCTAACCCCAACCTTAATTTTTAATTTAACCCTAATCTTGTATTTTACCCTAACCCTAACCATATTCTTATCCTGCCCTAACCCTAACCCTAAGTGGATAAACAATCACATAAAAAAATATCAAGCAGAATAAATAATTTTAATATCATAAATACAATAAATATATTAAAAAGTATTAAAATTGTGATTAAAAAGGGAAATGGGGATTAAAAATTGTAAATTTAAGTTTAAAAATATTTAAAATAGATTAAAAATACATTAAATATTTAATTTGGAGTCTTTAGGGTTTAAAAATTAAAAATTTGAGTTTAAAAATGCAAAATTTGGGTTTAAAAACATTAAAAATGGGTTCTAGGGGCTTATTTATGGTTAAAAAGACATAAATATTGCATATATTAAAAAAGACGAACATATTACATTTAGACGATAAAAAGTTAAAAAGACGATTAAAAGCGAATATATTAAAAAAGACGATTACAGAGCTCATTCTGGAGCAGACCTTCGAAGAGGCAACATCTCTTTCTCTCAGCTGCCATCCAAGCTAGCCCGTTAGCATTTTTTAGTGTGCCAAACCTGAGGAAGACCTGAATACAGGTCGAAACGTCGTTTTGGGCACACTTTTTTTGTTTTTTGAGCTTTGAAATTTATTATAAAAAATTAAAATAAATATTTTGATTTCGTTTGAAAGTTAAAATTTAAAACTCATTTTAGAGACACTTTTTGTTTACTAAAAACAATTCCTTTTGGAATTTTCCTTTCCTCTTTTTTGGAAAGCGTTTTTTGTTGATTATTATTTTTGATTAAACTAAAAATTATAATTTTTGATTAAACTAAAAATTATAAAAACAAAAAATAATATTATTTAGAATAACAAAGCTAAAACAAACAAAAACAACATGGATAACGGTTGGACGGTGGTGCGTTACCGCAGAAGACGCCCACGCAACCGTCAATTTTGGGACCGGGGATACGGTCGACCCGTGGGATGGATGGACCGTGCACGCTCCTTCTCCTACGGGAGAAGGGATCAGTTCCCTCCCCCTAACCAGCTCGGGGCACCATGCCTAAACCCCAACCATGGGCTGTTGGTCCCCAATCCAAATCACCTGACCTCTGACCCCAACCCACTCAGGAGCTCTATGCCTGACCTCAACCATGAGACTAGACATCCAGCTCCTCCAAACCGGTTACATTTCAAATGGTATTTTATTGTACTTAATTTCATCTCATTTCCTCTTCCTTACCTTCCTCAGAGTGGCTCCCCGTCCGGGACCCGTCCCACCGGCAGCATTCATTCACTACAGTTTTTTAAGCACTCAAAGGGGGGCCTTACCCCTCCCACGGGACCCCTGACCCCCTCTACTGATTTTGTGTCTACCTCATCATTGATCACAACAATAGCCTTGGACCTATTCAGTAACCCCTCTCTGCCCCCTGTAGACCACATTTAGTATAACCACACCAGTTAGATGCAGGTATACTGCAGACAAACAATGTCCCCTGATTGGCTAAGAATCTTTGTGGGCGGAGACAGGTCCTCCCCTCTCTCCTCCCCAAACAATCTTAAGCCACACTCTGTCCCCTCCATTGCTTTCCCTCTGATGAAGCAGTTGAACTGCGAAACGTTAGGGATTTTAATCGAGCTGAATTGGACCCAACCTTCAACCTTTGATTTTAATTGGCTCTTATCATCACTATTGGTTTTTAGCACCTTTAGTGCATTGTTTTTATATTCTTTTTATCTCAATAAAGTTTAAATTTTTAACCTTTTATGGTCAGAGTGAGGCCTACCTGTTTTTTAAAAAAACATGGACTAACCCTCATCATTCACCAAACCCTGGAAATATAAAAATGGACTATTTTTAACCTCTTTTTATCATCAACTCACCTCCACCAGTCTTCAGGCTTTCCACAGGATCCCACACAGGGAACGCCGATCCAAAACAGCTGGACTTGAGGCTGGAGGACGACAGTCAGTCGGGCCATCGGGCCTGACCACAGGTAGGTCGAGCTACTGACCTAATGTCTTTTTATTCTAGGTTCAAGGCGGCCCACTTCAGCTTGGCAGCAGTAGGGGGGACAGCTAAGAACAGGCACAATGCCAGGGATAGTTTTATTACACACTCACTTAGTCACAGGGGCAGCAATAGGACACAGACAGGGCCTACACCTCTTCTTCTCCAGCAGGCACCAGATGCGGAGACCAGACAACTAGCAAAGAAATATTTCAAATTAATACAGGCTGTACATCACAAAAATGTTATAGATACAGCCATTTCAACTCACACTCCACCCAGAGGTATGCACAAACAGATAATTAAACTGACAAACTTTATTAAACCCTCTTCCCCCACTGACACCACCAGGCAGGCTTTGAATCAGAACACGGAGAAATGGATGCACAATAACCTGGACATCCTTCAGAACCACTACCTCAACACCATACTTTCACTCAGTAACTTACCTTTCTCAGACCTTCCCCTCCAGATAGCCTGTGGGTGGGCCAGAAAGCGCTACCAGGCCCGCCTGGTCCACTCCACACTTCAGGCAGCACGGTCTCTGCTGGAACACAGCTCGGACCCATCCCACGTTTCAGACTCCTTACCACCCTCTCCTCAGGGGTCCCGTGCAGGGGAGACCAGCCCCCCGGGTCTGGACCTGGGGGACAGATGGGCTTTCCCGCCCCTACCCAAACCACAGAGAAAATGGTCGGACCCCAGATCGCTTTATCTGGGAGCCAGAACACCCCTGATTGAGCAAACGGACAAAATTCATACCAGACTGCATGGGGAGAGAGGGGGAGGGAGACGACCGGGGCCGGGGTCCCAGACCTCCCCCGCATCTGGACCTCTGTTGCCCCCTAGAGGCCGCAGCACGCAACCGACTCCACCGGTTGTGCGACGGGCCTCGCCTCCTCACCCTCCGCCTCTCTCTCCCATCATACATATTAGGAAACCAACCGGGGCGGAGGCTCGCTCTCTACCCCAGGTCCGCCCCCATACTCCCCTGTTAGCGCCCGACCATCCTCCTTCCCCTCCACGGTGTCCTCTTCCACAGCCTCCTCCTTCTCCTCCTCCTCCACCGTCCTCTCCTCCTCCATCCCCTCCTCCATCACTCCCTCGACCTTCCTTCTCTTCCTCTCCCCTTCCACCTAGACCGATCCGGCCCAGGCAGACCTGATTCAGGGCACAGAGTCCTCCGATGTCCTCTTCAGAGGACGACTTTGTGGACCTGGGCCTACACAAACCATCTTTCACACACAGGACAGACAGACAGGACAGACCAAACAACAAATTGAGCAGTAAAAACAAACACATATCAACAGTCAGGAACACATCGCACACCCATAAACCAGTCATATCCAATGTGGCAGTTCACAGGGAACCCACCATCGAATCACTTACCTCTAACCCTCTGCTTGTTCCCACAGGGCACGTAGGGGCGGCGGGTTCCAGCTCGGCCTCCAGACCTGAGCCTCACAGAAGGGCAAGTCCGCCTGAAGTGGTGGGGGCTGAAATGATGAGCATGAGGTTACCAAAGCAAAAACATGCTGACCTTGTGTCACACAAAACCTCCTCTGACCCCACCACTAAAACAACAGTCCCGACTGAGCTCAGGTCTCTGGCCTCCCCGCTGCCCCCGCCCTCCCCTTCTCCTTCCCCTTCTCCTTCCCCCTCCCCTCCCACACACGGGCCGAGCCGGGCCGTGCACAACGCCGGAGCGTCGGACGGCAACCGACAAAACACAGCCTTTTTCACACCTCTTACCACAAAGCCAGACCCGGTAGAAAACTCACAGATTGGCGTCTCACAGGAAAAAAACCCATCTGGTTCCTGGGGGACTCCAACCTCAGCCGCATGCCCCCTCACAGTCACCCAAACATCCAAATTGACAGCTATCCCGGAGCCTCACTGTACCACTTTTGGAGGCTGTTGGAGAGGACACCCCAACACCCACATGTGAAGGTGGTGGTGCTGTCGGTGGGCATAAATAACAGAGATCAGGACCCGGACAAGACCTCAATTAAACAGTTGCGAATGGTGTTCAGGAGAGCCCAGTCTGCCTGTCCAAACGCCACCATTTACATCCCACTCATTAACTTCTCTACCCTCCTCCCACAGGACCAGCAGAATAACTTAAATAAAATCAACAGGTTCATCTCAGGTCACCTCCCCTCCCTGGGACTGCTGCCGGCCAGACACTTTGCCACCGGCGCGGACAGCATCCATTGGACTCACAACACCGCCCTCCGCATCTTTAAACATTGGTGCGACCTGCTGCAATTAAATTTTTAATTTCCTTACAGCCCGAACAGGGAACCGGACCGTCGTGTGCACGTGTGGGGGGCCAGGGCCCCCGGCCGGCGCTGCCGCACACAGCCCATGAGCCCTCTGTTCCCGTTCCACCTTCCACTCCCTCTCTTTGTCCCCCCTCCCCAACCCTTAACCCCACTTACCTTTCAGGGTCTGTGCCGTGCCGCGCCGCCGGGACCAGCCCGGGCCCCCCCCGGGGCCCCCCGCTGCCGTGGATCTCTCCTGGGGATCGTCCTCTAACATTTTAAACCTGTCCACCCTTTTCATACCCACAGCAGCACAGGTGCGCCTGTTGGAGAGAGGACTCACTTTCATCCCCACACCCAGATCGTTCTGCAGGGAGGAACTGCGTAGGGATCTATACTCATATCACAGGCGAATCAAATTGGCAGACCATTTTCAAAATAACCATTCCGAACCCACTCCTTTCACTCTCCCGTCCAACTGGGAACCCGCCTGGGAGCAGCTGGATGGGAGAGTGAAAAAACTGATTCAGACCGATTGGCAGTATTTCAATTCATACATTCCACCCCACTTTGAGGGGAACACAGCACAGGAACATTTTGACACAATTAGGGAACTTCAACAAAACCCACATATCATCATCAAACCGGCCGACAAGGGGTCCAAAATTGTTATAATGGACAAACAGCAATACACATTTGAAGCCAACAGACAATTAAATAATCCGGAACATTACAAAATCATACCAAGCAGCATTCAAATCCACACACAAGCTAAAGTTAGACTCATTATTCAAAATTTATATCATAAAAAATTTATTAATGCAAAACAGAGAGACTTCCTTTTCGGCCCGGACAATCCACGCGACAGAAAATTCTATCTCCTCCCCAAAATACATAAAGAACCTCATACCTGGACGATCCCTCATGCAGTTCCTCCCGGCAGACCCATCGTCTCCGATTGCAGCAGCGCCACTTACCACATTTCTCAGTACATAGATTCCTTTCTGGGTCCTCTCTCCACCAGGCACCCTAGTTATCTGAGAGACACATATCACTTTTTAGAAAAGATTCATTCCATAACTCTGCCCAACACAGCCATGCTTTTCACAATTGACATAGACAGCCTCTACACAAACATAAACACAGATATGGGACTCCAGGCAGTACGCAACATTTTCCACAGACACCCGGACAAACAACGACCAGACACGGAATTATTACAACTACTTCACTTATGCTTAACATGTAACGACTTTTTCTTCGATAACAACCATTACTTACAGATGCAGGGCACGGCCATGGGCCACCGCTACGCGCCGTCGTACGCAAATATGTACATGAGCGAGTGGGAGAGAGAGGCGCTGCAGAAGTGTCCGCTCAAACCATCCTTTTATTACCGATTCCTAGACGACATCATAGGAGCCTGGGAGCATGGAACAGAAACATTCACACACTTCACAGACATACTTAACAGCCATCATCCATCGATTAAAATAAAACATCAGCTAAATTCAACACATATTGACTTTTTAGACACCACCGTTTTCTTTGCACAGATAAATCAGGACCGGAAAAAATTACTTACCAAAGTATTCTTCAAACCTACCGATACACACGCGTTGCTCCACAAGGCCAGTTATCATCCTAAGCATACATTCAGGTCCATAGTTAAATCCCAAATTATCCGTTTTCATAGAATCTCATCACTAGAATCAGACCTACACAACTCCATTTCCATCCTTTTCAGCAGCCTCAGACGCAGAGGCTACTCACGACGATTTCTCAGGTCCATCAAGCGCGACACTCTGGCGTCCCTCTCTCCCACTCGCTCCGGCGACAACATGGCCGCCGTCACAATCAACAATAATACGAGTCCCGTTATCCACACCACTCACCTTGATTCCGTCGTACCGGCTGGAGGACGTCCCCGGGAGATGAGCGGCGGCTCCTCTCCAGACCAAATACTCCCGTTCGTGACCGTTTTCTCCAAACAATATCTCCACTTCCACCGACAATTAAAGAACAACTTCAGCTGCATCATGTCCAATTATGACCACCTGGGTGAGTTCAGGGTGCTGTCCGCGTTCAGGAAAAACAGGAATTTAAAGGACGCACTGGTCAGGGCTTCATTCAGCAGACAAAACAACAACAACAACAACGACAACACAGCAAAACATTGGGCTTTTAGAAATATCAAGTTTTTATTTAACCCGCACGGGAACGTGGGAGCCCCGGTGACAGAGAAATTCACTTTGTTGAGTAAAAACTTAGTCTACTGTATCACCTGTCAGTTTTGCGGCCTTCTTTACATAGGAGAAACGTCACACACCCTCATCACCAGACTCAAACAACATCTGTACACCATAGAGACGGGCAGGCTGGGCACTCCTCTTGTCATCCATTTCCAAAACCACCCCGTCCAACATCTGGCCATCGCAGGCCTTCAGACCTGCGCGACCTGGACGGGGGGCCAGAGGAAAAGACAGGAAAGAAACTGGATCACCAGAATGAAAACCCAAGTCCCACATGGACTGAATGTGCTCTAACCTTTGTCATTCATTTAACAGTAAAGGGAATGTACACTTACATGATCTGTCTGCCACTCTGTCTAATAACACTAACAACCATTTGACTCCTTTCAGGGATTCGATCTGAGACTGCACACCTGGATTTGCATTTTTTTTCATTTATTTAATTTGTTCTCTTCAACCCCTTTCTTAATACAGAAAAAAAAAAAAATTGCTTACACTAGGCTTATTCAGCCTTTAAATATAAGAAATGAGAATAAAAATTAAAATTAAACTAAAAACAAAACAAAAATAAGAATAAACAATTATAAAATAAAATGAAAAACAACAAAAGTACATTGAAAAGGGGAATCCTTGAACAAAACTGTAAAAACTCCAACTGAACCACTTGCACTTTTCCTAGTTTGGGAGGAACCAACACTCTGGGGAGGCTGGGGGTGCATTCGGGCACGACCGCAGCCAGCTCACCTGGAAGAAAATGTTTTTGTTTGTTATTGTTTGATCTATTGACCACAGATGTAATATCTGTGTTCTCATGAACTTATTGATCTATTTATTTATTTATTTATTTATTTATTTATTCATTCATGTATTGCTCCCGCATGCACTTATACTTCATCTATGATTTGACAAATTATTTAATTTATTTATTGATTTATTTGTTGTGTGTCTCACATGATAACTCATTATTTAGTATTATTGGGCGATTGATTATCTCTCCTCACCTGTTTCTTTTCTTTCTCTTTTGAATTTACTTAGAAACAATGTCCTCAGCATGTGGACATTATTTAACTGTTTGATTTAATTTTTTATGTTCTGTTTTCTTGTACATAAAGCACTTACCTCCAGATCCTCCTGTGGTCGTGTGTTGAACTGCTTCCCCCCAGCCAGCAGAGGTCTCCCATACTCCACCTGTGGTTCCAGAATAGATTTTTTTTAGTGATTTTTAGTATTTTTGTGCAGCCTCAGTCATCCCCATTTTACAAACAGCTCCACCAGAGCTAGGAATGTGGATGGGACGACTTCACTCAGGCCCCTGTTGCCCGTGCAAGGAACCCACACTTGTGGCATGAGAAAAAATATCCTCCTCTAACCTAACCCTCTTCCCTCTGATGAAGCAGTGATTCTGCGAAACGTTAGGGCATCTACAGGCTGTATTGGGCCTAACCGTAAACCTTGCTTTTAATTGGATTTTAATCAGTCACTAGCGGAGCCTTTGTCCCCCTAGTTGACTTAGTGTTTTTAATTTACTTTAATCTTAATAAAGTTTAAAATTTTAATTTTAACCAATGGTCAGAGTGAGGCGTACCACTTTTATGGATTCAAATACCCACCACCTCCACTGAACTGTGAAAGACTGTAAAAACTTGTTGGACTTACTTACCTGGACCAGTCTCCCAGTCTTCCAGCTCCTCACAGATCCAGGACCCCCGGAACGGCAACTGCTGCATTTGTGGCAAAAAACCAGGAACAGCACCGAACCTTGGGAACCAAAGGACTGTGATTAGTTGGGCCCTCAGGCCTGACCTCAGGTAGGTCTAACTACTGACCTTACATGTTTTTTTATTGCAGGTTTTTAGGCAGCCCACTCCAGCCTGCCAGCGGGGAGTTCAGCTCACACACACACGATGTTAGGGAATAGGAAATTAGCCAACCCACCCACAGCCGATCGCAGGGACAGCAATAGAGTACAGACTGGGCTCACATCCTTCCATTTCCAGCAGGCACCAGATCAACACACTAGACAATTAGCAAAAAACTACTTCAAACTCATTCAGGCAGTGCACCATAAAAACATCATTGATGGGTCTATCTCCAACCAGACTCCACCTAAGGGCATGTTAAGACAAGTGACCAGGCTCACTACTTTTATTAAGCCCTCCTCTCCCAC
>JAQMCX010000194.1:0-14344 GCA_029814765.1 Acanthurus leucopareius | reverse complement strand
GTGTATAAAGTGTGTGGTGAGGGGTTTTACAGCCTTAAAACATTTATAATAACTGTAAAAAATAAAGCTGACTACTTTGCGGATTTCGCCTATTGCGGGTTATTTTTAGAACGTAACCCCCGCGATAAACAAGGGACTACTGTAAACGGTCTTTGTTTATGCAGTTTGCAGATACACATGCAGCTGTTTAGTAGCAGCTGGCAGCAGATGAAGGTGTGTGATGTGTCATTTTGGGCTGCATGTGAGCAAACTTTGCACAGGCAGGCCAGCTGACAGTCTTGGCTGGGCCCAGGAAAAGATAATCTGAGATGGGCCCCCCCGCACCCCGGATCTCTCCTTTTCCCTTGCTTTTCCTCTCCTCTGCTCTCCGCTATCACACGAACCACGTTCACTCTGTCAGAGTTGGTCATTTTTGTTGGCCATAATGCAGGATCGCTAATATTAGGACCCCCTCCGGCTCCACCGTGACTCTCTCTCTCTCTCCCTCTTCTCTCTCCCCGGTAGCCTGGCTCTGACCCTCCGCCCCGGGGCAACGAGCCCCTCCCGCGTCACTCTCTCTGTCACCTGACTGCTGCTGGATCTCTCTCCTCTCTGTCTCATCCTCTCTAACGGAGCTACCAAACTCAAATGTTTCTGTCAAAGATAACGTGTTGTGTCAGGATTTTACACTTAATGGATGTTAACATTAGAGCTGGCCAGTTAGCTTACGTTACAAGGCTGGTAAACGTTAGCTGCGCTGTTTCTTACCTTGCTCTACGTTGACTTTACTAGTCCAAACTTCACCGTCACCACCTTTTTTTTAAAAATATTTAGTTAGTAAATCTAATAAGGCCTCTATTTTCTTCTTCTCTTCTTCTCTTTTCTGAGCACCGGACTTGTGCTGACCGGACATTTTGAGCGTACTGAACTTCAAATCAAATGACAACTTAAAAGTTTGATCAGTGGCCAAATCATTTTTGTGTTGGGGGTGAGGGGGGGTTCTTGACCACTATTTCAAGGACGATTAGGAATAAAACAAATAAAAAGTTTTTATGTAGCTCTAATATTATATATTTTTTCCACAAATAGGACTATTTTGAAAAATTTTGAATAATTATTCCATAATTTAATGAGGGCCCAGTTGGGTCCAGTCTGGGCTCCCCCCTACCCTGAGCCCGGGACGACAGACTCGTTTGTCCCCCCCCATCGGCGGGCATGTGCACAGGAGTCATTTAAAGACGTTTGTCATCATCATCATCTTTTCGTTTGAGCTCACATGAAATTAAAATAATTTTGCTTGTCTTTAAATTTGAGATGTGAGCCTGTTGCTCCTTTGTGAGCCTCTGTGACCTATTGCTGCCCTTAAAAATCATCCACATGTTATTATAACTACGTATCACACTATGTTATAGTTCTGTGTTATAGTTCCACCCAATGAAACTCACTTTTTTTAGGGTGGAATGACGGCTTAACCTCACATCTTCTAAACAAAGCTGTCACAGTGTGCACTCACAGAACAAAGCAGTGAGATGCTTCTTGGACAGAGCTTCACTTTTCAAAAGCCAAACCGACCACAGTTTGCATATAATAACCGTGAGGCAGTAACGCTCGTTGGAATGGAAAGTGTAGAAGTCATCTTGGCACTTAAAAGTCTCACAAATACCTCGTGTGACAGGATAATATGGTGTGAATTCTCTCTGCAACCCAAAATATGCTTGATGTGTAACTTGGAACAAAGCTTCAGAAAATAACACCTAAAGCACAGTTAAATTGCTTTGTCTCCTTGCACATCATTCAGTATTTTCAGTATTTTCAGTATTTTACGCTACCACCGTGGCCAAAAAAACACTTCAGGTTTCAGCAGATTTATTATGATAAATGATGAAAAATCTAACAGCTGCTTGGAAGAAAGGAGTAGAAAATGTAAAACAGAGTTTTTTCAAAGACGGTCGGAATAAGTGCTGTTATGGTGTGTGTGGTTCGTAGTGAGCGTGCTAAAATGTCGATAAACACTGTTCGGTTGTTAAAGAGGGCAGCAGAAAAACATTTCTTGTTTTTCCCTCCAAATTTTTTTTCTGACTTGGTTTCAGTGGAACTGACAAGAGTCCCACGAGAACCCGCTCAGACCTGCTGTGTTTCAGTAAACAGATCCACATGGAGCTTCTCCTGTGTCTCATGCGTTTAACTGTCTCAGGGTAATATAATTAAGTTGCTGCGGTGTAGTATGTCATCGTTTGAGTTCGCACTGTGCCCCAAAGCGGCACTAAACCCCGAAATTACTGCCCCGCTGGGTCATTCAAGGTGACTGATGCATCCTGACATCTTGAACGCAGTCAGGAAGTCACACAGTGTTTCCTCTTCTGTCTGTCGGGAAAGAATTCACCATAAAACCGAACTCAGAGGAGTATTTTTACCATCTCTATTATTACTGGTATTATAAAAACTACTTCCAGTTATTTCTTTAGAAGGAAATGATTCACCTTTTCTTGTTATGGCTTTTTAAAATGCAGTGATTTGCTGATTTTATTTTGTTTTATGTCTGTATAAAAAAAACAAGTGTATTTGGATTTTGAACTAACTGATGAAACTTGAATTGTAAAGAAAAGTTTTCACTGTTTTTTGTCTTATAAACCAAATAATTACTGAAATTTATTTATCATATTGACAAAAACATAGTTATTCCATATTTAAACAGTAATTGGTGGTGTCAGAGATTAAAGCGCAGGGAAACATCTGTCCAACTCGCTCCTTGTGTTTAATATCTCTGCTTTGAAGCTGGACATGCCGTGCTTGTTGTTAATTCTTTTTATTTCTTTTTTTTAAAATTATTTGTCATCTTTTTTCCATTTGTTAGAACATCTGAGCTCCAAGTGGAAACTGAAACTGTAATTGGCATTTAGAGTTTTTAACCACCTTGCGGTTGTTTTTTGTTTTGTGACTCCGGAGCAGAAAATGTAAAAGCAGCCAAATGAGGTTAGCATAAGATCAAAACAAGCAACATAAAAAAAATTGGTCATGCCTGTTTTAACATGACACTGAAAATTGGAATTGTTATAACCCTGAATTTCAGATACATAAAACAAGGAGGAATACAAAAAAATAATAGTTACTGACTTTAATCCTTTAGTTATTTGTGGATTTGCACAATATTTTCATACTTGTATCACTCCGAAGTGGACAGAGGATGCATGCAGGCTTTACTAGCCTGTGTTGTGTAAAAATTAAGACATTGGTACTCCTTTTTTCTGTGGACATTCCGACTCTATTGCATCTGTGAAATCGGTTGCGTCTGGGTCTATGTCTTCATGCCTGGTTGGGTTATTATACTGTTTTGGTCCTACATTGTTTTGGGCCTCAGCTTTTAAATACAAGATGGATCAGGTTCAGTACGTTTTCTGGGTGTTCTTGGGTCTGGGCACCAAACCAACCAAAAAAGAATGATCAGCATAGCATAACACTGATTCATGGGCAACATCAGAATCTGTAATCTGCATAACATTATCCTACAAGGAGGCCAACATACCTATGATGGGTCAACGACCTCCTTTTTCCTGTGTCGAGGAGAATAATGGCTGTTGTTTATCTGTTTGTCTCCAACTGAGGAGAATCAGAGGTGGATGCCAGAGGGCAGGGAATAAAACCTGAGGGAGGTGGGCTCGTTCAGACAGGATGGAATTTGTACTCTTCACCACCAGACTGTAATACATAACAGACAGCTAATTGGTTCAATAACTGTTATTTCACTGCTTGTGTTTACGATCTTATCACGGTGCCTGCTTGGATCTGCCATTCAGACTGGCAGATCAGGATGAGGGATTATTTCAGGACCGATTTTGTACAATATTTGTAAAATCGAGTCAGTTGAGACCTGTTACATTTGAACTTGGCAAGTCGATTTAGAAGCAAGTATCTTGGAAGTTATTTCAGTAGTACATCCAAAAATGAGCTTGATGATTGATGACTAAATCAAAGAATTTGAAATGAATAACAAACTTTTTTTTTTTTTTTTTAATAAATTAAGTTCCAGAACCAAGTTTTTTAACCTGTTTTTTTTTTTTGTTTTTTTAAATCTATATTAATTGTATGTTATTTTCAATTCTCAAACTGGCTCAGACAGTCATCTGATTGCAGAAGTGGAGTGCTGAGAGGCCTCGCTACCCCAGGGACGAACAGATTCATGATAAAAGCTCCTATGAAATCAAAACAGGCACTCACAACCTTTGATGTGAGAGGAGGTTCAGATGGTCTTGACAGAAAACCTCGGGGTGTCTCAATTAGCCATCTGCTTGTGTTTATTTTTTTTTACTTTATATTTTAAGGGTAAAATGCATGATATCCCAGGGGAGCCGCACTCACGTCTCTGTTGGACCCCGGCAGTGTGGGTATAAGTAGCTTGTTTGTTGAGCTGACAGTACACGGTATCGTTGGCTTTGTGATGCCTTTGCTAAATAAACCCATTTATCTGTTCACATCTACTGGATCTCTGGTAATTGACTAATCACAACTCATTAAGATTTAAGAGTTTGGATTTTTTTTTTTTTCAAACGTATTAACATTAGATCATGTGCTCCTGTGTTGAAGCTGTAGATGTTTTTAATCACTGTCGGCTATTTTGCATTGGAAAGCCTTTAGTTTAAATCCAAAAGAAAGTGAAAAGGGGTGAACTTTGCTCCAGGATGCTCAGGTTTTAGTGGGCCCCTGCTGCTGCTGCTGCTGCTGCTGCTGCTGCTTGGCAAAACAAAGTAAGACTCAGCTCCCTTTGGACAAGTCAACTGTAGTGCAGCGCAGTTAAATAGCTGTTTCAAGTAAAAAAGCTGAGAACAAAGAGGTTCATCTCAGTTTGCATCCCAGGTAAGAGTCTGTCTCATGCAACACCACACACACACACACACACACACACACACACACACACACACTAAACATATAATCTATAGAAATTCCTTAAGTGTCATATCTTTAATTATTACGGTTGATGCTCTGTCTAATACTGCTACAACCACTAATCTGACTTCCACTACAGCTAATTATAATAATATATAATAAAGAGTTATCAATATAATAATAGCAGAATAAATACTACTATTTAACTAATATTTCTAAAATCTCAAATTTGGTTTAAATTTGGGGAAATTCATGGTCCCAAAAAATGAAACTGACCTCATTAACTTTCAGTCATTTAGTAACTTTTTATCCAGAACTCACATAAATTCATTATATATTTGTTCATCATATTGATTTGTCACTAGATAGCTTCAAAAATAACTTTTTTTTAACTTTGCAGCACTCTCATTGTGTGTGTGAGTGTGTTACCATGCAAGTGTTTGCAGTTAGCTTAAAGCACTATTGTGCCAAAGTACAACCTGTCCTCTGTGAGGGAGGTTGATATTAAATCCTGACCCATTAATTATAAACAATATATGTGTGTCACAGACATCTTTGCCAGTTGCTTTGATTTTTGTTTTTATTTCTGTCTGTATTTTGCCTCTTTATATGCATGTAAAAGAAGTAGATAGAGAGAGTTTGAAAGACAAGAAAGAACTGACTGCTTAAAGGAAGAGGTGCGGGTTTCATTAGACACTGGCTTAAAAATCCACCTGCAAAATCATTTATCAGACCCTTCGAAACAGTCTTTTGAAAGATCAACCTACCAATGTAAGATCCTTTTTACTGTCTCACCCCATTGGTTTTCCACCCTGTAAAAACATCACAGAGCAAACAGGACACTTACATGCACATCATGTCCACATTAAATTTCAAAGACTTTGGTTGCATTTAAGAAGATTAAGATTAAGAAGCTTTATTGTCATTGCAAGGGGTACAACGAAATTCTGTTCGGTGACATCTCTTGTAGCAGCTACACTGTCCTAGTCATGAAGTATAAAGTAATATAAATAGAATAAATAGTAAAAATAAGTATATAAATTGATATACTTATTATTAAATATATTAAATATAATAAGTAAATAAAATAATTTAGTGCCACCATTGAGTCCAGCTGCAGACAGAGTGAAGAAAGCTGTGAAAAAGTTAATTAAGTTAATGTATTAGAGTTGATATTTCAAAGACTCACTTACTTGTATTACGACTGTTGTTCAAATTTAAGGTGAACAGAATAAAGATAGAATAAAAGGTGAACAAAAACAATTGATGTGTTAAGAGTTTATTAATGGCCTTTTTTTATTTTTAATTGGGTATGAATACAAAGCAGAACGGTGCTAACAGCTTGGATTTCATCAAAGAGGTGTCTGCAGGCCAACACAAGGATCTAGTTTAAACAGCCTAGAAATTTAAAATCATGTTAGGATTACCTCCTCCAGTGAGGTTTTGCAGCATTTAACCCTGGATCATGGACATGTGAGTTCTTCTGGAGGGTTCATGTGTTGGTGCAGTGAAAGCTGCATTAATACTTAAATGTCTGATTCGTCTCTGCACCCCAAATAATTACAAATCAATGTTGCTGTAAAATGTAGCCTGGTAGTGTTGACAGTTGGTCTAAGGAAATCTCCGGACCAACCTCCCATAAATTTCTTTTTATAATTCTGTATTGTTGCAGCTGTTGCCCCCAGTGACTCTCTCAGAGTAGCAGATTTGACCTGCACATGCTGACAAAGGATTTGCCTCCGGAGTATCTTAAAGACTTTGTTAATATGACAGTAAAATGATGACAATGATTTTTGGCTGATGCAATAAAGCCATAAAAATGACAATGTAAATGTGTGTAACCTACGGAAGCCCTAAGCGGACATGGTTTAACTTTTTTTTTTAAAGGCGTTTATCTCGTTATCTCAAGAAAACGAACTTTGTTTTCTCGAGATCACGAGATATTATCTTGTTATCTCGAGAAAACGGCTTGTAAAAAAAAAATTAAACCATGTCTGCTTAGGGCTTCCGTAGTAAACCACCAAGAACATGAATTTTTTTGAGAATTGCAAATGACTCTATGGTCAGAATTGGATTTATTTTTTTTTAAAAGGGGAGGGGGTAGGGTGTAGGGGCATTGCAGGTTTTTTGTTATTTTTTGTTTTGTGTTATGGCATTCGTGTGTGCAGCCAGCTGGAAGTCAGCATGAAGACAGCTGGGTCAGTTTGAGGGCACTTTAAGCACTTAGATTCTTGTCAAGTAGAGTAAAATTTAAGGAAAATGATCTAGAGAGGTCAACTAGCAAGGTGTGTATGAAAGTGTGTTAACGTCCACATGGCTGCACAAACCAGCGTAAAAGAGGCAGAAAAGCTTATTTTTCCTCTCAGATGAGATGCGCATTTCTGTTGATGTTAAACTGATGCTGAATACAGCAACCTGGTTCCCATCAATATAAAACCACCATTTTGACTTATGTTGCTGTTAAAATTTCACAGATCATCAGATCGAAATTCTGCACAAGGAGAAAAACACCTTCTGCAACACTGCTCACCCATCAACTTGACAAAGGAGATTAAAGGATGAAAGACGCAATTCAAGGCATCCAAACCAGAAGCATGTGTGGATGCAGCACTCTGGTTATTCAGAACGCTTGCCAAAGAACCCAAGTGATGCTTCAGTCTGGTTCCAGCCATCTGAACATTTACCCATCAAAACGCTGAGTGCACACAGAAAAGATTACAGAGAGCCACTGAGATTCTTAATTTGCCTTATTTTATATTCTTTTGAATTTTACTGCTGCTGTGTTTCGTATTGCGTTTTCAGTTTTTGAGCCAAATGTTTGTGCGTTGTGTGCCTGCGTTGAGTGAAAGCTCAGAGTTGGACCGATCTCAAAGACTTAGAATTTGAATATCACTCAAAAGCTTTCAAATGGTTCCATGTTCATGAGACTGAAGGGCTTTTTTTGTTTGTTTTTTTGCTCCCTGTGGACTTAAACATCTTTCATGTTATCCTCTAACAGTATGTTTGTGAGCATTATTCATATTTTCACATATACTAAGTTATTGTGACATGACCTTAAAGCAAGGGCTATTACTCTACTGTTGCATATGGCTCACTTTTTGAAGGCTTATTGCAAAAAATTTGTACAAAAACATGCGTATGGTATTACAACCACACAAGTCTACAAAACTACAATTTCATGCAAAAACCATTGCATCAGAACCGGTGCAAACAGTCCAGTATTCTGACTTCATCTTAACCAATCAGGTGACTATGGAGTATAGAAAAAAATAATATTTTACAGAAGTCTAAAGCTTCTTCTTCTTCCTTCCCATATCTCTCCTCTGCTGCTACCTCATCAACCTGGCTTCACAAGACACGAGGAGAGATGATTAAAATAAACGTGATAGGGTATTAATATGATAATAAATCATATAAATGCATTGAAGTAATCATGTTACTTCATGTTAACTGACTCCCTGCAAACCTCTTTAACTTCGCTCTCAGTCTACTAACTTCCCTGTTACATGCCTGCTCCTCTTGCTGCTGTTTTGCAGCCGTTGCAGAGGACAAATTTCATATTCTGGTTTGCTGTGGTATCGCTGTGGTATTGGCGTTCTAGAAGTGTGACATTTCTGCACCCCGCTTCTTTTGTTTTTGCTTGTACTTCCTTGACAATCAAATGAGCTCCACTACAGATGTTTGGATCTGTGCCACAGCTTCTGATCAAAGAAATACAGAAGACAAATGAGGAGGCATGAGGCTCACCAAGTAAGAGCTGTGATCGTGTCAGCCTAGAGAAAAATGAGCCATTGGACAGGTGGTTCATCTTTATAAACTGGTTGTAAGCCCTATTTTAGCCCTTTTATTTTGAAGCACTAACGACCTGCCTAATGGTGCTTGGCCCTCTTGCAAAATGCCCAGTATGCCATATTACCAATCCACCACCGCTCATATTCTTAAACATTTCCAGAAGAAGCCTCTGTGCCAAAAAAGGCTCGGAGTAAATTTTTTTTTGTACATGTTGTTTGTAAAGATGGTTTTGCAAATAGAATTAGGTTGATAAAAACCTGATAACTGCATCCTCGATGAGTCCCAGAAGGGTTGCACAACTTGGGAAGCAAAAGACTGGTTCCTTGTAAAAGGGAGACCCTTTTGTTAACGACACTGAATTTTTCTTTGAACAGGAACAGATGACTTAATGAATCAATCAGTAGTTCAAGTTATCAGCACAAGACAAATAGTCCTGTGTTTTTGTTCTGGCATTAATATTACAAAATTTTACAGCTCAAAAATCATAAAAACACAACAAAAAGATCTTTTTATTTTTGAAAACTACTTTGCTCTGGGATGTTTTTTCTGCAATTTAAAGCTCCTGTTACAAAAAAAGCAAAATCTTGTGCAGCACATACACACCGCTACACACATTTGTTAAAAAAAAAATAAGAAAGACAACAAACAGTAACGTAAAATCACAAAAATATTCTAGAAAAGTAAATAGAAAGATTAAGAAAAAAGGGAAGAGCTTAAATAAACTGTAATCTAAAATGACTGCAGCATTTGTTTATTATAATATTGCCTGGATTAAAATAAAATGGACATAAGATTTGATTTTCAAACAGCCCTTCTTTTCCTTATTTATGTGGTTTGTGGTTGTCTGTTATTTTCAATCTAGTTGTTTTTCAATGTCTGTTATCAGGAGATTGAGGTTGAGATTTTGCGTATGGGGAATGTGAATTTTTTAATCTATGTGTTATTATAAAAAGCACATCACCTTACAGGCTTACATCTCTAATGTAATATTTAAGAGCAGTGGGAGCAGCTTATGACAAATTCAATATATTCTTCCACAAAGGATGAAAATAATAGTGATTGTTGCCTCACATCTCCGATCATCTGATATTCAGTTCTTTAATTTTTTAGGTCCTTCTAAAAGGACCTTAGGTCTTGTGAGAAAAATTGATATGTGCTAACTGTGTTCTGCAAAATGCTGCCAATTTTTCCACAATTTCTCTCCTTTTTTCAGGTAGAATTACATCTGGTTATTGTTCCAGACCTTTTTCCCCTCATCCCTCATATGATTTGGATATGTTGCAGTAATATGTTTCCAATTCAGTAAGCTCCATCTTCGTGCCTTCAGGCGGACAAATGATACCATAATATGTTCCACACCGTTTTTTACTGTTAGAGTTTATAGGTACTTGAACTGCCCTCAAAGGATAAAAGTTTGTATGTCAATGTTAAATTTTTGATATGGTCTGTAGAAAATTGCCCCCATAAATCGATGCCTTCAGGCAACTCGAGAACATGTGAGCTGATGATGTCAGCAAAAGGACACAGCTTTCATATGAAAAACGTTTTCCTGAAGTCTCTTACTGAGCGTTTGTTGGGGCAGATGTAAAGAATGTATAGATGAATGTTGAATTATGGGAGGCCATGTCTTACACATAACTAAGCTCTATGAATTCGTCCACCGTCTGCTTCACACACCAAACTGATCTGAGCTTCACATGCAGAGTGAGGCAGTTTCTCATAGATGTTTGATGTTTGTCTTTTATTGGAGGGATTTCGCAAAAGTGTCAGTTTCATTGAAAAGGGTTTAGTGAATATGTCACCGTCTCACCACCTCTGCGCTATTCATTTATTCTTGTTTCACTGGCTTTCTGTGTTTATCGCGCCTCCTTGTCTCCTGTGGTTTCCCTTTGTTTGTTTGTGGATCTGCAGGCTCGGCTTCTCCTTTCACACCTGCTCGTCTTCACCCATTCAAACTGCTTCCACACGCTGATCTTTTTCCGATTATAGTGTCGCTGATGTCTCTTAGGTCAATTCTAGCTTTAGTGTGAGAGCATGAGAGACAGCTGGATTGTCTAATTATTTGCTGCATGCAGAGGGCAACAAGCCTTTTTTATATTGAGCAGTAAACAAGGTTGTTTTGAAGTCAGTAGGTCGTCATCCTTGTAGTATTCACCCGTAGTAAATATGGCAGCCACATTTCCCTTGATTATTTCAATCTGCCTGCTTAATTCTGTAATTTTATCTAATTTGTTGCAATTCAATTTTCAAATGTGCCTTCGCTTGCTTGATCTCTGTCCATGTGGCCCTCTGGAAAAAACTGTTGCCCACCTCTGAACTAGCCTGTTAAATAAAGCTTTTTATCATTAGAAGAGTGTTTTAGTTTAACACCTGTTTTCTATTAATTTTAAAACATTCCCCCATTAAAGATCTGCATTTCTTCGAGACAGTGTATCCTCAGTGTTACGACCCAGTTTGAAACTTTCAAAGGCAAAATTTCAAAAGATTGTTCATATGGAGAACAGTAATCGGAAAGAAACGACTGATTTGTGTGCAGAGATATTTATGGGAACTGCCTCAGAAAAGTCAGAAATGCATGATAATAATACGCCTTCACACAACAAGACTTTCTGCTCCCCACATCCCAGGGCTGGCCTTTCCAATAGGCAGTATAGGCAAATGCTTCCAGGGGGGCGCCAAAAAATCGGGGAAAACTAAATTAAAACTAGTTATTACTATTAGCTCTTAAGTTAAAATGGAAAAGCTCACATTGATTCTTTGGTGAAAACCTTAAGTCTGAACAAAGAACTTAAAACTCCTACATTAGTAAGAAGACATGACGAACGTTTTTGAGCCACTGCTCGCTACATGTGTGCGCCACTTGGAGCGCCTCCAATAAAATCTCGCCCAGGGCGCCACCTTGGGTACGGCCGGCTCTGCCACATCCTCTTCACATCCCGCTATAGCCTTTTTAATTGATCGCTAATTTTCTAATCCACTGGTTATCATCAGCTAAAAATTTTACTGTCCAAATTTAGCAGACTTACAGGCCTAACAAGTTTGGATTAAGTGGGTTCATCCAGAAAACGTCCAGGCGTGATGATTTTAATCCACAATTTTCTTAGAAAATTCAGACATAAACCTGTATGAAACCAGGTGCTTTTGGAGCATTGTTAGCCTTTTATTACTACAGTATGTTCCTAACAATGTTTTTTGATTTCCCTCTGTTGTCTATATCTGCACAATAATACCATTTTATTTCTGAGTTCATAGTTTTCTAGTCTTTTGTTTTACGGAAAGAATTCTCGCTATTATCGGTTCCAAATCTCATTCCTTGAGAAACTCTTGTCCAATGAGTCAAATGTTTTCTTTTTTCTCTCTAATTCATTGTTATGTCTGAACAGTGTAGTCTTTGATGTGGAGGGAAAACATAAAACTTGTTCTGCTTGCGAGAAGTTCAGAATTAGAAGCGAAAGCTACAAGTTGGTGACCTTAAATGATTAAAGTCGCTTTTTGTTTGTTCTCTTTTTGTTGTGTATGGTTGGAATAAAAAATTATTACCATGGTTTTTTTTACTTCAGTATTTCCTGTAATTTACTTTTAAAAAACATCTGGTTTATTGATAGTTGGAAGAGCAGTTCTGAAATTTGAGTAAGGGTTAAGGTTAGGTTTATAAAATTGACATGTATTGCATTCAACAAAAAACAACTGCAAATTAGCCAGGTTTGAAACGTGTGTATTGTGGAAAATTGTTTCAGTCTTGTTAAAGAATGATTAGATAACAAAATAGACTTAGAATTTATATATTTTACTGCCAAAATCTATAGAAAAAACCTCTATTGATTCCAGAAAAAGGAAAAGTTTGGCTAAAACAGTTTGTTCATTTGGTGTGCATTAAGTTCAACAGTCTGTTATATAAGCTGTGCTTAAAAGTTCTTTGTAAGTTAAGTTGATTTAAACAAAGACAGCTGCTTTTTAACAATCTGCCAAATGCTGGACCCATCACGAAAGATTTGGAATTCAAATTTGAAATAAAACATTTGTCCAGCCGAATTCAATGCAGTTGTTTTTTAAGCAGATTTTTTTTTAAAGATTTGTCTCCTGATCAAAAGGCAAACTGTCCCAAACTAATGAGTCAATGTATTACCTCATTTCACAGTTCACATTGAGCCTTCACAGACAAACTGCACCACACTCACCCCACCATTGTTTAAAGAGTTCCTTCATACTTGTGTCCATGATGTGTTTTTTCAAAGGGAAAGTTATGGCTGAGTGTCCTACATCTATACAAAAATAATTAAAAAAAATTATATTTATTTTTATTAGTCACACCTGCACTTTATCTGGCTTTCTTTGCATGACTGGAAGTCTTTGTAGCCTATAAACAACTGCGCATCTTGAGCCAGAGGTTGACTTGCTTTTATAGGTGTTTGGGTGAGCATGACAGCTGCCCTGGGTCTGTTGGTCCTGCTATGCAAGCAGGAGTTCTGCAGAATAATGCGCTTATAGCTGGTGAAAGCAAGCTTTCAAAGTGTAGTTGCTTGATCATCATCAGCACGGGACTAACGTCTTTTGTGATACGTCCACATTTGGCATTTATGATGACTTGGAACTTCAGCAAAGAGTGGATATTACAGTTGTGGCTGTCAACAGGGTTGCAGTGACCGGAACTTGGGGATAAGATATGTGTCTTTGGCTACAACTCCGAAACCAAAGAGCAGCCTTCACACTAAAAAATCCTGCAGTCTCCAAAGACAGTCTCTGAAATTTGAGACTGACCTGGAATAAAACTTAAACTGAGCTCATGAAATAGTACATGTTCATACTAAACATGAACATTTGCTATTTCATCAGGTACTGCAATACTAAAACTACTTTAATTTCTCTACATGCATTTAGAAATACTTTGTGTAAAAAAATTACCCCCAAAAAGTTTATTCAAGTTTATTTAAGCATTTTTAATCTCTTTCTGATATATACACTTTAAAATTACAGAGTTCATGCAGTAAAGAAGTGGTACTTTTGTTATTTTTGTAATGTATTTGTAATAAATACATTACAGTAAAAATAGCGAGAAATATTTAAATGTGGTCATAAGTAATATTCCGAATGAAATGTTTTAGTTGTTTTGTAAAAATAAATTCATCCCCCCCAAAAAAAGAAAATAACCACTAAGAGAAATGAAACAAAATGAACTATTATGAACAAAAGGGAAATTGAAGCCTTTTTTAAAAATGCATTTTAAAAATGTTCTAGGATTTAGAATCTTTTTCACATTTTTCAGTCTCAACAGGGCTGTTTGTTGGACCAAATACCTTGTTTGTGCCCCACCAGAAGTTGTTTTCATCTAAATTTCACACAGTCGTCAACCGCAGTGTCAGTACTTGGATACAGAAATGTGTCAGATATAACACTTTATAACCAAGAACTTCAAATTGGAAAGCCATGTTTTGGAAGTGTGTGTTTTGTAATTAGTACCAGTCATAACCTCAGAACCTTGATTTCCTGAGAGGAAAATTTTACAGCAAAAAAGTCAATTTGTAAACGTAGTTTCATTTACATGTTGGGTGTTATGGTTATGTTTTGTTCGTTTTGCTTTAGTTCTGTTTTTAACTTATCTTTCTCTCCTCCTCAGTGCGGGGCCGAGCTGCTCGAGAGCAGGTCCTAATCAGCCTCACCTGAATGTGATCAGAAATCAGCCGACTTCTTAAGC
>JAQMCX010000193.1:0-14389 GCA_029814765.1 Acanthurus leucopareius | reverse complement strand
CTTCTCGGATGAGAAGTGAAACATCTTCCCAAAAATTCAACATAGTCCAGTTGACTTGTTTTAATGACTCTTCAAGATAATCATGATCTGGATGAATGAGAATCTACACAGACATATGAGAAGGAGGATTCATCATCAATGGAGAGTGATTGAAGAGGTGTGGATCCCATTGGAAGAAACTCTACACACACATAGACCACTTATGTATAATATCCCTGCTGTGTCAAGGCAATTGTTATACTACCTCTGTGACATTGTTCTCCCTAGCCATGATTACTCCCACCAAGTCAGCTGAATCAGAGTGCAGAGGGACCAGAATGAAATCTACTACAGACATCCACCAATCAGGTCATTCGTGAATGAACTTCCAATCCCATTGGTGCCAGGCTGCCAGCAAATTCTGCAGAGGCTCAAAAACTCTAGGAATGGGCCAGGATGTGCTTCAAACAAGCAAAGTCAAGATCTATGGTGCTGAGAAAAGATAAGGTGGAGGGCATGTTTCAGTCCAACATTGCAAGCATAACCATCCCAAACATCACAAAGAAGCCGGTCAAAAGCTTGGGCAGGGTTTTTGACAGCTCTCTGAGGGACATAATATCCATCCACTCAACCTGTTCTGAGTTTGATAGCTGTCTGAAAGACATGAACGAGTCTGGCCTACCTTGAAAGTTTAAAGCTTGGATGTACCAGCATGGCTCTCTTCTCAGAATCTTGTGGCCCATCCTGGTCTATGTATTCCCTTCTCTAACCATTGTGACCTCAGAGAGGAGGTTCAGCAAAAACCTGAGGGGATGACTGGGGCTGCCAAACAGCTTGAGCAGCATTGTACTCTACAGACACAACAAAAAACAGCTATTGCTGCAATGGCTAGTAGTAATAATCATACGTGGCTGAGCTGGGCTAGGATTCTTTCCAACTCCCCAAACAAACACAAACTGAGGAAAGTAAGGGCACCGTGTGGTTTTATTTATAATTTATTTAATAGAGACATATAGTTTACATATAGTCGTGCTATAAAACAGCCTTTCAATATAAGTACCACAGTGTTTGTAGCAAATGCTAATTTACAACACCCGTCCCTAGAGGGACTTTTATGAAGATAAGAAGCTTAATACAACAGAATCTCCAGGAGTTCAGGTAGAGGTCACAGCAGAGTACACAAGAACCTGCAAGCTGGTGAGAATGAAACAACAGGGATCTTGGACAAGATGGGAGAATGTAGTTTTGAGGAAAGGAGCCTGGACTGCAAAGCGTGCCTTACCGCATCAGATTTCTTGTCTTTGCAATTTATGGTTTACTCCAAGTCTATCAAATCTGCACACATGGAGCATAGCAGAGTCACCCACGTGCCCACTGTGATTCAAGCAAGGAGCCCCGGAACACATCTTGGCTGCTGTACAAAGACATTCTGAGAGGGACAGTACCAATGCAGACATGACTAGGTCCTGAAGACCATTGCTGAAGGCATCAGCAAAGGAGTTGAGTGGGCAAAGCCATGACAACCATCTAAGAAAGCCATCATCTTTTAAAAAGCTGGGGAGCAGTAAAACTCCACCGAGAGAACATCTGTAGAGATTCTGAACTTCAGCAAGGGACTGGCAGCTGTTGGTGGAGCTTCAATGGCAACCTAAGTCCCCTAGCCACATTGCAGCCATCACTCTTTGACCAGACATTGTTTTTGTGTCAAGTCCACCAAGCAGGTGTTGCTGCTGGAGCTGACAATCCCATGGGAAAATTGCTTGGTGAGGTAGCTGTCCAAGTATATGGGACTGGTCAGCAACTGTTAGCAGGCTGGATGGAGAGCAGGTGTGGTGTTCCCCACTGGCACTTAAGTGCAAGGGATTTGCAGCCCATTCTCTGGCCAGAGCTTCAGCCATTTTGGCATTGAAAGAGAGATGAAAAGGATGTCATCGAAGTACTAAAGAGCAGAGGAATGACTCAAGATGACTGCGGTTCTAAAGAGGAGAGCCATGGAGATGAGTAGCTAGCCATTTGGATACAAGCAGGGATCTGATTAGCCCTGGCTGGGTGACCTGGTGAGGGGTGTATGACATGAAAGACCCAAAACACCCAATGATTCCAGGCAGCTCAGTAGATACATGTATATGTTCACAGACAAGAGTGCACTTACCAAAATTCTGAATTGTGCTGATAAAGTACAGCACATGCAAATGCTAAAAAAAAAGGTGTGGTGGGAATCTGAAAATAAAGATCATGTGAGAGACTCGTCTCTGTGTTTTTTATCATGAGAGTCTTTTGCAAAATGGCAAACACAGGAGAAGACAGTTAAGCAAAGTTTTGATGACAAGCTAGATATGTGCACCAAACAACTAAATAGGGTGTTGGAATCAGGGTGTTAACAAGGCAATCTGCCTTACCTACAATGAGTAGGTAGACAGTTTCTATCTTGAGCAGATAGTTTTTGTCTTAAAGTAGAAGTGAGAGGCAAGTGAGTCATAGAAGAATTTTCATCTTAGATGCAGTAAATAACTGAGACAAGCTAGACAGCTCTGGGGTCATGAAAAGGACAAGTACAAAAAGGTAAAATCTGAGCCTGCAGCAAAGCTGAAATCAAATTTCCATGGCTGACTTCCTGTTGGGTTAAGGCCCTGGCTTGAAGAAGTTCTTTTATGAGTCTGGACATAAAACACGAGCCTACTGAATTTTGTGCATGTTGATAACACACTGTGAGGGCTACTTTGTTGAAATTTTGTAGAGGGTGCTATGTAGTGTTGTGGTCTATATAGGATTGGCTATCCAAAATTATTAATAATTAAGTTAAGTAATGGCAGCTGCTGAAGCCATCTCCAGAGCCGTTGTCCACCACAACAACAGAAAGCAGCACCAGGGCAAAAGGAACATCGCCTTCATCAGGGCTGGAGAGCAGACTCAGTCACAGCCGAAACCAGCAGCCAGCCTTCTCACCTGAGCATTGGACTGGGAGCTGAGAGTAGACTTGGACAAGCAACTTAAGTTCCCGGACCATGTCACTACAACATCCTTGAGGCCAGAAGTTGTGCTTTCCTCTTTCTCTTCAAGGCAAGTTCTGCTGATAGAACTGACAGTTCCATGGGAGGACTACATAGAGGAGTCGAACGAGCAGAACCGGTCCAAGTACCAGGTTCCCATCCAAGCCCACCAGATGAGTTTTTCCAGCCCTCGGAGGATCCACCTGCATCCTGGAATGTCCTGATTGGCAAGTTACCGGATGTGCTTCTATTCCTGTTCATGCGTGAAATGTGCAACTAACTGAATAATAACCAAACCTAGACATTAAGTTCAAAGAATCCATCCAATAAAATCATTGTAACAATGACAACAGTTGAATAGTTCTGTGCCATCTTATGCTATGTTATGCCCTGTTACGTTACAAAGTCTTTTGAGGGTGTCCTTTTCAGTGCGTTGCTTTGTCAAGTCCATGAAGCTGCAGGCTCGTGATGTCATGAGGGGTAGTGATAAATATCCTGAGGGGTTACAGGCTGGTCTGGCCTTCTGAACCCTGGTCTCTGAAGACCACTGACCGCTCCTTTATTCCATAAGTTAGCAGCTTGTGGCTAACTTTAGTTTGTGACTCTCATTGCCTCTAAGTCTCAGCTGGCAGACCTTGTGTCCTGGCTGCTGGTGCTGACTTAATCAGCTTGCTCCTGGTTAATCCTTTGATCACATGGCTGCTCTTGGAGAGAAGGAGTGCAGTGTAGCACTCTGCATTGAGTGGGACTGCTAGAGAAGTTGTCACGAGAAAAGCCCCCTGCTATGTGGCCTCGAGGGGGAAAAAGAGCAGAAAAAGAAAGAGGATGAGAGTCTTTACTGGCGAGGACAACCTAAGGTGGATTTATGTTTGTTATTGAATTTAAGTCTGGGATTTTTTGGAACTATACTGCTTTTTGATGAAGAACTTATTTGTAAACATTGACTTTTTGGCTTGTGGTTATTATAACTTGTGAGTTTTGTGTTTGCATGGCTAGTTTATATATATTTTGTATTGCTGATGGTTTTGCAATCTCCACGTGCGTCCTCTGTTGGCTTTGTTCAAACGACTACAAGTTAAATAATGTAAAATTAAAAAAAAAAAAAAAGCTTTGTTGCACTGAATTTAATTGCACTTCATTCAATGCATTTGCATTTTTACAAGCAGGACAATTAAATACTCCAAAATTACTTAAACTTGCTTTCGTCACAGTTGTGCATTATCTGTCACCTGCACTTTTCTGCACACCCAGTCATTCTGCTTTCATTCTGAACCTTTTCAATTATCCTGGTTTCCACTCTTCTTGATCAGTCATGTCCACCATATCAAGGAAACTCAGTTCACCTGTTTCCCAATACTCACACATATACAACCCCCTCACATACACCTGTTGTCAGATTGTTCTTCGCTATCTTTGATGCAAGACTCTCTAGCACTCTTTTCCAGATTGATTCTGTCTTGCCAACTCTGTCTGCCTCTGACTAACCTACCTCATCTTAATCCCAGAAATCACCTCAGCCTTCTGTCCATGACAATGAGATCTACTTCAGTGTCCTTGGTTTCTGTTTGCCTTCTCTCGTGGCTGTTTGATGTTTCCCTCTGACAACTCTACATTGTGAATTTACCTGTATACTTACCTGTTATCCTGTAGAAAAGTTACTCTCACCATGCAGCTGCAAATTCCATTATTGTGTATATGCACCAAGTGAGCTCCTACCTGTCTCTGTCAGGTCTTTGTTCCTCTGCCTGTCCCTGACTTACCTTCTCCTCGCTTCTTGTTTGTGTGTTTGCCTGGATTATTCTTTTACGTGGTTACCAATTCTCAGCCTCCATGAAGATGTCTCCTGCCTGCTCCTTAATGTTATTATTATTGCCTTTCATTGAACATGTGTGTTGGCTACCATGTTCATTCACCTGCTCCCTGGTTTGAATCAGTTATTCAAAACTTCTAGTGCATTAAGTCTCTGAAGATCCATAGCTTGCTTACTAAACTTACTTACCTGCTCGTTCTTGTGTCCATTAAGAGTTGCAATACCCTCAATGGACACAATACCCTCTGAACAAAGAGGCCTAAATGTAAAAGCCAAAGCCTGATTAGTAACAAAGGAAGAAAGAGACAAAAAAAGTGTCACCAACACCACCAAATCTAGCAAAATCTGACCTGAGAGCATGAACTGGTTTGGATCACAGTTCTGGCCACTTACTGGACAAGACCAAAGGATGTCATGGAAGACTCTACTTTTATGCTGCCTTTCCATGTGAAGTTACCACAAGAAGTCAAATCAATTGATCTACATACGATACACTTGTTATCTTAAGCAATTGCAAGTAAGAGGCTTTTGTCTGGGGGAAGAAAGTTAAAGTGTAAATATTCAAGCTCAGTTAATTTCTGTTGGAGATTGATTGTTACTTTGAAAGTTGTCAGACAGTCTTGTTTATTGCTGTGTAATATTGTGCTTATTCACATGCTTTCAGCATATTATACTGGCTGTGTGTCCCACGCCACTTGGCTTTGTTCATGTTAGTTTTCCACTACCATGTAAAACCTAGCAAGTTGTGACAGTGCTCTTAACTGATAAAACACAAGTGGCAAGCCCCAGATTGTCCACAGTGTTTCTTGGTAATTAAATAGACTGCTACAATTACCAAATTGGTTACAATCTCTGCATTGTTTGAGTGCCTTTCCTTTCTGTTACTAACCCACACACACATGTCCACAGACACACTTACACCCTTAGTGTACGGACGGTACACTAGCATAATTCAGCTATGCTCCGTGTCATCCTATTGAAGACTTCATATACATCCACTGAAACTTAACAATACAAGTCACTTACGTTCCATATAACAGATAGGATAACTTTTTTGCTCTGACTTATTTTTCTAAAGTAAATATGGATCTCACAGTGTTGAGGCTATATCACGATGACACCACCCTCATTTAATTTCATTCCTTATAAACCTCACTTTCGCTATGCTATTTAGTCTGACAGCATGATGGATTTTCCTGGGAAAATGAAGGCCAAATTAGGGTGCAAAAAAAAGGAACAGGCATAATTTTCTCTGATCACTATCACTATCCCAGATAACTGTTAAAACTCTACACTGCAGAAGAAAAATAACTCCCCTAATGGGGGTGGCAAAGACAGCCATGAAAAAGAGAAACCGAGGCAAACAAGTTGTTGTAGTGAGGTCCAGTGTTGTGTGTGTGTTTCCTCTCACTATCAGGATGGGGTGGTTCAAAACAAATGTTCTTTCTGCTAGATTAGAAAGTACCAAAACTTGCCTACCTGGCAATTTTGGTGTGATTATTCTGGTGAGGTGAAGCAATTATCACCCAGGAAAATTTGGTGATTCAATCCAAACATACAGTACTATATTTAACCATTCTTGCATACTCTTTTCTTAATAATTTCTCCTTCTTGTGATATGATTAAGTCATCTGGTCAATGTGGTCCCAAAAGTTTTTTTTCCCAATATTAGCTCAAGGTGTAAAGTGCTAAATCACACAGAAATTTAATAGTCTACACAATTCATCATGCGTATTTAATGTAAAACGCAAAAAAATGTAAAAATTAGGCCCAATGTTAGTGTAGGAGCAGATCATGAAACGCTGTTCTGTATTTGGTGTGAATGGGTCTCACTTAATTGTGTTGATTGTCAATTTTACCTATATAAGGTAGGAACCTTTCTGTCTAGGTAGGGTTTTCCAACCTGAAGGGGACAAACCAGTTTTTGACCACTGAGCGCTGAACAACATGCTGAAAGTTACTGTGTGTACTGATGTTGATTAGGAAATATGCACTGTAAGAAGATTTGGATATCAATTAAAGAAACTGTATGCATCGTAAAACAATAGGAGTTGGACTTAAATTCATCAGACATATGTAATATAGCGTGTCAATCAAGTTTTTCTGTTTGGATTCCCTCAGTGGCTTAAAGCATTGGCTTAGCCTCTTCAATGCAAGTCAAAAACTGTTTTGAAAAGTTCAACAACGGGTACTAGAGCCAGAAGGATCTTTTTGTCACATTTTGGTGATGAATGCACAGACGAGTTGGAGGCATGGCGGAGGCTTCGTTGAAGAACATCAACTGATCGTCATCTGCTAAACCTGCATTCCTGGAGTCAATTGCTGGAGCAGAGGAGAGACACCGGTGAGGACGCGGAGGAGCTTCATGTGGTAGTGGCTTTAAACCATGATCTTCTGAAATAGGTATGTGTAGTGCTACCACTGGTAATGATTGCCATCTAAAATAAAATAGTGTGCACACATTGTGGCATAATCCCAATGCATTGGTTGTTGAAGTGGAAAACCATTTGACTGTGTATTGACTGACCTTTTGCGAACTGTCAGACTTAAATGGAGGATTGCGCAGTGAATGTCGACACTCTGAGGCTGGCTGTAGTGATTCACTGATGAGCAAACGAATGTGGTCAAACTGTCTGCTAAAGGATTCGCTGACAAGATAAACAGACTGCAATATGGTAGAAAAACTAAGCTAAACAAAGTAACCACTTTAAGGAAAACGATAAAAGATTTAATGCAAAGTGGTAGAAGCTGTGTGGTAAAAAAATCTCTGAATGAGTTTTATGAACTACATGATGAAATAAGGTGCATGCATGATTCTTTAATGGGTTTATTACCACAAGAAGAAAAGGAAAGACATGAAACATGGTTGAAGGCTAAAATGATGTTTAATGATGAATTTATTGACAATGCTGAAAGGTGGGTAAAATTTAATGAAAATCATGTGTCTGAAAATGAAACTAATGGTGATAATGGTAGCAAACATGATGATATTGACCCCATTGACAATGTTTCTAACGTGGGTAAGCAGTCAAACAAAAGTTTTACAAGTAACAGGTCAAGTACTACTTCCTCAGCAAAAATTAAAGCAGCAGCGGAAAGAGCTGCACTTGTGGCTCGAATGGCAGCTTTACATGTGTGACACGCACTGGAGGAACAGGAACAACAGATAAAAGGAAGAAGGAACAACTCGAGTTGGAGACTGAGCTGGCTGCATCAGATGCTAACTTGGCAGTTTTGCAGGCTCTGGAGGGACAAGGGCGTTCTCAAGCATCGACGAATGGCATGAACTCTTATTTTAAAAGAGAAAAAAGAAATTGGCAGAAAACACACTCAACCCAATGGCAAAAGAGTACAAGCCTGCATCCTGTAAAACACAAGAGCAAAGGGGCTGGTCGATGCCACAATTTAAACAACAAGCAATGGAAACAAAACCTGAAAAACAAATGTTGACAGCAAAACAATATTCTGAAACATGCTGGAAACATCAAAAGTTGCACAGCCTGCTACAAGTGCTTGGGTAACTCAAAACAGGAGGCAACACATGGATCATCAACATAATGTTCAGCTTTCATCTGGTAATGTTGTCAGTATTATGCGCAAATAAAATGAAATCACAGCTGCCTTAGTGCACCAACAGTGCCTGCTTCTCTGCCAGCAAGAGATATTCCTGCATTTGAAGGTGATCCATTTCAGTACAAAGCTTTTGTTAAGGCATTCGAACAAGGAGTTGAGGACAAAGCAAGTAAAGCTGACTGCCTTTTACTACCAGGAGCAGTTCAAAAAGGGCAGCAAAAAAAACTGGCGCAAAGTTGCCAGCACATGTACCCTGAGCCTGGCTATATTGTGGCTAAAGCTCTGCTCCAAGAACATTTCGGGAATGACTACAAAATTGCCATGGCATACATTGAAAAGGCTTTAGCTTGGCCAACAATAAAGTCAGAGGATGCCAAATCTTTACAAGCCTATGCTTTGTTCTTGCGTGGATGCTGCAATGTGATGGAGGAGCTTCATCATATGCAGGAATTGGATATGCCAAGCAATATGAAAACAGTTGTTTCTATGTTGCCATACAAAGTTTGCGAAAGATGAAGAGCTGTTGCTCACGACATCGTGGAAGCTTATGATCGTAGAGCTCACTTTATTGATGTGGTTGTATTTCTGGAGAGGCATGTGAGGATCCTGACTGATCTAATCTTTGGAGATATCAAAGCACATGTGACACAAAATACAGCTAGCTTAAGACCTGCTAACAAATTCAAAATGCAGTCAAAGGCATTCAGAGAGTGATTGACAGCATCCCACAGTTCTTCACATTGCAAAGGTCGATGCTGAGCCAGAACAAACAGGCCAGCCACCAGAAGGTAGCCCACCAACAACTCCCCAGACATGTGGGCGTACAGGGGCTGGAAAGGATTGCAACATTCTCAGCATCGTTCCAGTGCAAGTTAAGTCCTCCAAAGGCAATGAAATCATTCAGACATATGCATTCTTGGATCCCGGTAGCACGGCTACATTTTGTTCTAAATGTCTCATGCAGTAATTGAACATCGTTGGAAAAAGAACCCATTTTCTCTTGAAAACGATGGGACAGGAAAGGGTTGTTCCCACTTATTCCTTGTTTGGTCTTGAAGGAAAGTGCTTTTATCCCTTGCCTGAAGTCCTCACACAGAAAGAGATGCCAGTCTCTCCCAATGACATTGCCACTGCTGCTGATTTGGAAACGTGGCCATATTTGTAAAAGGTTCACATCCCTTCAATAGATGCCAGCATAGACCTATTGATAGGAACCAATGCTCCCAGGTTATTGGAACCATGGGAAGTGGTGAATAGCTGTGGAAATGGTCCATACGATATAAGAACAGTGTTGGGCTGGGTTATCAATGGTCCTCTAAATGGAAATGGCAGCACTGGTGAAATGGAGCTTCCTTATGTTGTTGTTAATAGATTCTCTGTGTAACTTGGAAGTCATGCTGAACAATCAGTATAAGCATGTTTTTAACGAGTGACCCTCAGAGGACAAGGAAATGTCCAGGGAAGACATTGGGTTTATGAAGATTACGGAATCTTCAACTCTACAGGATGGCAGGTACTGCCTTAAGTTGCCTTTTAAAAGACCAGATGTTCACATGCCAAACAGCTTTACAGTGGCAAAGCAAAGGATAATGGTACTGAAAAGGAGGTTTATGAGCAACCCAGATTTTCACAAGGAATATACATGTTGTCTGAATCATGTCATTTAAAGAGGGTATGCAGAAAAGGTGCCTCAGGAGCAGTTACAAGGAATATCAGGAAAAGTGTGGTATATACCCCACCACAGTGTTCACCATCCCAGGAAGCGCTCTCTACGAGTAATATTCGATTGTGGAGCCACATATCAATGCACATCATTGAACAGTGAATTGTTACAGGGGCCAAACCTTACCAGCTCACTGTTTGGAGCTCTCACTCGGTTCACGCAGAAGTCTGTGGCATGTATGGGTGACATTCAGGCAATGTTTCACTAGGTGAAGGTTGCAGAACAGGACACATACCATCTGCGCTTTCTCTGGTGGCCAGATGGTGACCTCAACAAAGAGCTAGTGGACTACAGGATGACGGTGCACCCGTTTGGAGCCGTTCCATCTCCTAGTTGCGCTAGCTATACGCTCAGGAGAACTGCTGATGACAACAGCTCCGACTTTTCCACACAAACTGTTCAAGCTGTCAAGCAAAACTTTTATGTGGATGACTGCTTGATGAGCTTGAGCTCTGAGGAAGCAGCAATGCAACGAATCACAGAACTTGGCACTCTCTGCAAGAGAGGTGGATTTGTTTTGGAAAAATGGGCGAGCAACAGTTGTGCAGTGCTGCAGACAATTGCAGAAGATCAGTAGGTAAAGGATATTAAGGACCTTGATCTGGACAGAGATTAACTTCCCATGGATCTGCTGACATGTACGTGAAGCATCGTTGGAGACAAGTTCAGTACATTTCAGACTTGTTTTGGAAACGATGGATTTGAGAATACCTGCCACTGTTGCAAGAGAGACAACGAAGTGTTAACTGTGGGGGATGTCGTTGTCATAATGGATTCCTCAGCTTCCCGGGGTTCCTGGCCTCTTGGAAAAGTGCTGAAGATCTTTCCTGATGCAAAGGGCTTGGTGTGTTCTGTCAAACTACAAACTAAAAACAGTGTTATTGAGAGACCCCTGACTAAACTTTGTTTGGTACAAGAAGTGTAAACTGGGACACTAAATTTCCAGTTTCATGTGTTAATTGGGGTTTCACATCTTGCTCCTATGGTTGTTGTTTTGTTTTTGTTTTTTGTTTGTTTTTGTTGTTTTGAATTGAATTGTCTTGTCTGCCTGCCATGCCAATTAGGGGCTGGTGTGTAGGAGCAGATCATGAAACGCTGTTCTGTATTTAGTGTGAACGGGTCTCACCTAATTGTGTTGATTGTCAATCTTACCTATATAAGGTAGGAACCTTTCTGTCTAGGTAGGGTTTCCAACCTGAAGGGGACAAACCAGTTTTTGACCGCTGAGTGCTGAACAACATGCTGAAAGTTACTGTGCGTACTGATGTTGATTGGGAAATATGCACTGTAAGAAGATTTGGATATCAATTAAAGAAACTGTATGCATCGTAAAACAATAGGAGGTGGACTTAAATTCATCAGACATGTGTAATATAGCGTGTCAATCAAGTTTTTCTGTTTGGATCCCCTCAGTGGCATAAAGTTTTGGCTTCGCCTCTACAGTTACTGAAAAAGGTATTAAATCTATTTATCAGTACCTTCGTGTTTTTACTTTTTTGTATTATTTTCATCAACCAATTAACAGGATGTGGACACATGATTATATTCTATTACACATGATTATATTCTATTACATTATTTAAAAAAAATGTCTTCGATGTTATGTCTATTTCGTATAACATTGTATTAAAACAATCTGTTTTAGCTTGTCCTATTTTCACTGTAAAAAGTATACTGAAATTGATTAACTGTCAATTCTTTACCATCAAAACCAGTTTTAACTGGATGATTCCCTTATACTGTATATGGGCAGAGTTATCCCAGCATGTCTTGAGATGTTGTTTTGGGACTGAAAAGTGAGAGGAAACTGTGTTTGAATGTGCTCTGAGTCCCTAAATGGGTACCTGTTATGCAGTATTGTTAATGTTCTTTTACACATCTTTCTGATAGATTATGTTAAATATCTAGAAAAAATTAAATAAATCATGATAAATTAAAATCAGACACTGTTGATCTACACAGTGAGTCTCATGGAAAATAATTGTATTTTAATGGGATAGGTATTTTCCATTATAAGGCAGTATTTTTTGCCACCCCAACATACCTTTTTTTTATTTATTTTTTTTCAATAAAGGCTCTAAAATTCCAACAAAATAAAAAACTATCTTGAGCTAGGTAAGCTAAAGAGAAACTGATGAAAGAGAACAATTTTTGGTTAATTTAGGGTTAGGGTTATGAAAAGAAAAATAAAGAAAAACAACAGAGCCAGGGATGAACAACAGACAAAGGGGGAACACAAGAGGCTGCAGTCAAATAGTCACCTCCTAAATCCTTTCCTAACCACTTTTCTTTTACCCCAGTGGAATTAGTCATGAGGTCAAGGAAAGAGGAAAGCAGAACTAAAAGGACTCAGGGAAATACAACTACTGTGCTGAGAGAATCCAACATTACTTTTACCGGGTTACATAATCATGCATTGGCAGATGTTATTTACGTGGTTGTACTGTGGTTAAACTACAATTTTCCAAAGATGAACAAAAGGTGCATCTTAGATACGCTGCTCTGCTTGTGTGTAGTGACTGTCTTGTTCCTTGCAGACAATTTAAACATTGACATAACAGTAAAAAATACATCTGCTTCACCATTTTTGGAAGTGATATTTCAAAGAATGGTTAAACTTGTCTTGTCATCGACATGATTACCAGTAAGTGTATAAAAGTAATACTGAATGCAAGACAGGCTTTAAGTGTTAAACCCACCATCTACAACTATAACAAATCATCAATACTTGACCGCGTCTCATCTCATCTCATATCCCACTTTCTTGAAAGATACAGGCCACTACTATGTTGTAGTTGTAGTTGCCGATTCTTATCTATTTATCAGTAGAACTGGAGGAAGGAGTAAGAAGTAACTTAAATGATCTGCCTCTTTTATTCATCATCATTCATTGAATTTATAAGCAATTGGATAACAGACCATTTATGAATGTTGCTGCTGCAGAGAATTGTGTGATGGAATAATCTCCTTCCCTTTGGTAAAGGATGGTCCTGTGTATCATATGCTAAAGGAGATACAAAAGGAAGCATTAAACAATGTTTTCTTAGCAGTTAAACAATTTGAAAGGCTCTTATCATGAACTACTTCTGGATCATTTTACCCAGTCAGGAATCTTCCTAGGACTATTCAACCTCAGCCAAGAGTAATGAGACACAGGTAGAGCAATCACACAGGTGACACACTTTAGAGCAGGGCAAGTTATTACAAAAGGTGAGAATCTTGACAGGACATGGGTAGACGAAAGACATAGAACGTGAGTTACCAAAATAAAACAGTAAAGACAAAAGAACACGGAGTGCTGTAAAGGATCAAGCTGTAAGGAGTCACAGGTAAAAAATACAATAAAGTTTGGGCCCATAATAGAGGTCTACCTAAACTACCTAAAAGAGGTAAACTAAGTAGAGCTTAACTAAGGCCAAACAAAATATAACTAAACAGACTAACTGGCCAAACTTAAGACTAACAGACCTCTTGAACCAGACACAAAAGGGAGCATATATACTGGCTGATCAGACCAAATATGACACACAAGGGGGATAATCCAAAAGAACACGTTACAACTACACTACAAATGAACCCTAAACAGGACAATTAGTCTCTCGATGTAAATAAGCATACAATTAACCAAACCTTAAACCAAACATTTTATGTAATCTAAAGAAATAAACAAAATACTACATCTTTACTTTACATCCTGACAGCAATCAGTAATTTAGGAGCTCTGAAAAAGAGCCATCATCTGTAATCCTGTAAAGCCAAACAATCACTGCCTTACGGTCTCTTTGAAAATATCCAATCAAATGCCCCCATCTTTCCACTCATACTCTTCCCCACTGTGTACCAGCCTGCACTCAGAGCATGGCGCCGCCGCTGCTATTGCCACTGCAAGAGATACTTTATCGCAAGTTTACTTGAGAATGGAAAGAGCAAAAATTACCACTGCCACTTTTACCTGTAACAGCATGTAACTCTGTTATTAAACAGTTGCAATGTGGCAGAGCTTGTGCATGTGGAGGGGGAGTGTGTCTTTGGAAGGACCCCTGAGGGCAGGGGGAGGGTTAAGATGGGGCTCTGAGGTGATGTTACTTTCAAATTTTGCCAGCTTTCCAAAATTACCAACCCCAGCTTGAATTTGAATATAAAAATTTATTTATATTTAAAAAATGTCTGAATATGTCATTTTAACTATCACAGAGGACAATTTGGGGCTTCAATGTCAGGAGAGGGTCTCTAATTCTTTTTTTTTGAACTTTTATTGTCAGAATAGACAAACATCATAACAATACTTCCTGAGACTGGGCCTTAACAGACACT
>JAQMCX010000192.1:0-14392 GCA_029814765.1 Acanthurus leucopareius | reverse complement strand
AGGTCAATGGGAGAAAAGCAGCTTAAATATACATCTCCTTGCACAGCTACTTTTGGGGTTTCCAAATTAGGGAATAAGTCGCTGCCAGTGGAGGGTATAAGGTGAAAGATTTTTTCTCTTATAAACGTGATTTTATCATTAAAGAAGCTCAGACAACAAGGGGATTATTGAGAGCGTCAAGCCAAGCTCCATTAAGTGGAAACCTACAGCCAGACTGACTCTGATGTTCCTCCTGTCCCAGCATCTTTCTGGCCACTCTCTCTTTTTCTCTTCTCCTCTTCTGGTCTTTTCACCTCTGTCATGATTCCCATTGAGGCTGCTCAGCCTTTGTGATGCCACAGTTCATTTCTGGTTCTCTTGCCTTTTCTGTCTCGCTGCCCACCAGCGTTCTCCACTGGCTCAAAGCTCTTCCTCAGAGCTTTCAAATGTCCTGTAATAGTGGAGTCAAAACAAATAGTCTCCAATGCTTAGAGCAGTCAGCTAGCTCCATGGCTAAAAGCACTGAGTAGAAGCTTTGGTTAGCCGCTCAGAGTGTCATGTTGCAGAATTACTATCGTGTTGCAGTATTGGGCCATAATTAGATTGTACTTAAAGTACTATAAGTCACCTAAAAGTCGTCATTGTGCAGAATAGTCCATTTAAGAATAACATACATGATATTTTTACTTTATATTTTTGAAAGTCTTGAAAGGATAATACATATTTTTTCTCTCTCATGTAGTGCTTTTGATCCATCCAGACTGTTTTGGTGTGAGTTGACGAGTTTTAGTTCCGTCTCCTGTCCATCCGTCTGACAGGTGGTAACAGCAGGTTTTAGTTTTTCACTCCCTGGAAATAATAACTTATCACAGATTTTCTTTCATTTTGGACTTGATGTGGCTGAACTCACTAGGAAACATTCATCATGTAGCAATAGTCAAACCAAATATTGGTTTTTGAATAATGTATCATTCATGACTAACAAAAGCCTTTTCAGTGGAGCATCAGCAATAGAAGTAAACAAATGAGCGGATCAGGCAAATTATTATTCCCACAACATTTTTGCATGAACTATTAATGAAGTTACTGCGTGACATGTAATGTGATGTGCCTCATCAAAAGTTGCATATCTCTGATCACAGACACAAAGAGAGAACCAGGGAGCAGAGAAGGATGGAAAAAGTTCTTTGGAGCATCATCGCTGCATCAGGTCAGACTTTCACTTATTTTAAAATTGAATCTCTCATTTTTTTAATCTATATCCTCTTTGTGAGAACTTTAACACAATCACTTTAGTTGAACAATAATTTTTCAATAATCAATCTAAAGTCAAACTCAAAGCAAAATGACAGTTTGCATCAGTAAAATATTTGAAGTTCCTGACGTCCATATTTGAAGGACTTTTGCTGCCAAACAAAGACACGATACAAAGTCAAGATCTCTTAAATAAGTCATTTTACACTCAAATGTTTGTGTGTCTCTACAGCGCTGTGTGCCGTCTCAGCTCAGATTAAACGTCAGTACCATTTTGTTTATGACCAGAAGAACCAGACTGAAGCGCAGAGTTACTGCAGAGAGAAATACACAGACCTAGCTACGATCGACAACATGGAGGACATGAATATCCTCAGAAACATGGTGGATTTACACAAAATGGACTACCCTATAAAGAGCTATGTGTGTTCAGTTATTGTTCTTTCGTTTCAAAATCTTATAGTGAGAGAAAAACGGGTTTGAAAGTTTTGAAAGTAAATCATGTAGAAAGACAGTTTTGTCTAATTAAGTATTTCAGGCTCAACAAGGTTGAATTATTTATAATTTCATAATAAAATAAATTGACTTATTGGTGGCAGCTGCATGTCCTGAACCTCTGTACACTTTCTGTCCACACTGATCACATTAATGGATTTATATCTTGTGGAGGGGGCTGTGTGGTGTAAAATGTAAAAGGGCCAAATTAAAATGGGACCAGGTTGATAAATACAGAAAGACACAGTGACTCTGCAGGAAATCTACTGCTGACAAACTGGATTCAGTGTTAAAACCTAAAGATGTTTTCAAACTGTGAATTTTGAACACATTGATTTTACAACATTTCAGGGTTTTAAAAGCTGAGCAAAGTCAAATTCTTCATATCACAGCTGAAGTTAATGAAAAACAAACCAAATAATGCTTTCAGGGAGCCTGGATCGGGCTGTATGATGACGTGGAGAGCTGGAGGTGGTCGATGTCAGACAGAAGTTTCTACAAACACGGGGAGGCGGAGTTCAGAAACTGGATGTCTGGAGAACCAAACAACAAGCTCAGCGGTGAACTCTGCACATCTATGTGGGAAAATGGACAATGGAATGATAGAAGATGTAATGGACGTTTTAAGGCAGTCTGCATGGATGACAGAGGTGAGAATGGTGATGATGGTGAGAATAGAGACGATGTCAGAGATGTTTGACCTCTGTTTCTCTTTGCCTCCATGTCTTTAGTAACATGAACGTCCACAGTTATTTCACCTTCTTGCTGAGATTAGTTATTGAAAAAAAATATTCATATAGAACGTGTTCATGTAGAATTTAATTCCTTTGTTCTCTCTGTGGAGGTTGGTGATAAAACCAAACATTTGTACTTTTACAGATACATTTTTAATGATTTGGCTATTAGTTTTTCTGTACTGTTATTGTTATGCATTGAATAAAATATTAAATATCCATAAAACATGTAACAGGGGTCATCAGTTTACTCAGCGATGAAAAAAGGAGTCCCTTAAAAAAAAGACAACCTCTGGTCTTTTTCCTTGTTGATTTCTAACAGAATGTATGTTGCCACAGACGCCTGATGGATGGAAGAGATGAATGTTATGGTTCCTCTGCACAGGCCTCATTGGTTTTTGTATTTTCAGGGCCAAATGTGACTTTTGTCCTCACCAGCACTTCCATGACATGGCCTGAGGCCCAGAGTTACTGCAGAGAACACTACACAGACCTGGCCAGTGTGAGAAACATATCAGAGAACCAGAAGGTGAAGGAAGTGGGAGCTGCAGCACAACCGGTCTGGATAGGCCTTTTCAGAGACTCCTGGAAATGGTTGGATGGAAGTAACTCTTCATTTAGGTTCTGGAGAGATGGAGAACCTAACAATGCTCACCTTAAGGAGGCCTGTGTTGTAGCAAACTTTGCTAACTTTGGAAAATGGGAGGACTGGAACTGTGACCGGAAGACAGCGTTCATTTGTTACAACGGTGAGCTCTCACTCAGTAAAAGTTTATTATGAATTTAGCTTATTTAACTTGCAGACGGTGCAGGGAATTTGCCATAAATGACAAGTTACAGAATAATAACATCCATCTCTCACATCAAATCAAGGATAGAAAAAGTATTTTAATGTTCATTAAGTTTTGTTTGTAAGGTTATTATGCAGCAGTGATCAGCTGCAGATGATGGGTGTGCAGGCCTCATCAATACATGAAGGCTAAACTCATCTGAAACCAGCATTAAAGCAGTGACATCAGACGGTCCATGTATGTGATATTACCACAGCTGATAGTGTTTGTTTCTTTATCAGTGCCTGTTTCACAACAAGTGATCAAAGTGAAGGTGAAGAAAAGCTCCTCTGTGGATCTGAATGACCCTGCTGTGATGGAGGACATCTTGAAACAGGTAAGTCTATCTGATTTAACATAAAAACAAACAAACAAACAAAGAAATGATTTAATCATTTTGAATATGAGGAACAGTGTAAATATGTTATAGTGTAAAGATTTATGTGTCCACATTATTGAGAACAGACTTGTGCAGAAAACATGTAAACATGCAGCAGTTACAGTGCAGGTTTCTCCTCATCAGAATGCAGGATGCAACAGAACAAGAGTGTTTAGCGAAGCGTTTTCTCTCTGACTGAAACTCAGGAAGGTAAATGTTCTGTGTTTCAGCTCAAACAGAGGCTGAAGGACCAGGGAGTGAATGAGAACATCACACTGAGCTGGAGGAAGCAGCCAGATGGAAAAATCTTCCACAAGGACGAGAGGAGGAACAGAAAAGATGGAGAAAGGGAGGAGCTTTAGTGCCGAATTTCTGTTTCTGTTTTCATCAGAGGACAATGTTTTTCTTTCCTCAAAGTCTTGAGTCATTTGTCAAAATAAATTTGCAGTAAAAATTGATATGTTGCTCGGTTTGTTTGAAGGCTAAATAATCTTTTTTTTTTCAACTAAAAATAATAATATTCACTGGTGTCATTTGCTCAAATGTTAAAATCTGTACTCTTTTGTCATATGCAGTCATTAGGTGTAAGTTGGTTACAACAAAACTTGAATCTGCGTGGTCTTTGGGTTCTAAAACATTAATTTTTCTCTTGAATCTTATTAAATAAGATTTCAGTGCAGGTCTTTTAACTGCATTGGATTGTTTCAGAGCCTTGTATGAGTACCCATGCTTCAATAAATGATCTTAAATAAATACCGTAATTACCACTGACTGTGCGCTTTTTTAAAGTTTCAGCTTCCGCGGGGTTACGTCAAGGCATTACGTCACCACGTCATGCTGTTACCATGGACACTGAACACACACAACGCGCTCCGAGCAGATAAAGTTCAGTCAAAGTTAGCTGAACGGAAAAGGACAGCTTTTAAATACTTTTGTTGGACTGGGAAGGTGCGTATATTATGTCGAGGGGATGTTTGAATATTTTGTAAAAGTCGCACCATCAAAGTCAGACCTGTCACTCATTATTGCCTTATTTTAAGTTTGCCGTTTGCCGTTAGATAGGTCGAGTTTGACCGGACACATAGAGTTTGTCGAGATAATGACAAGTTTTATTCAACTTACAGCCTATACATTACATCTTTCAAATCATTTTGTACAGAGGGGGTATAGTTTGCAGTATCTGCCGCCTACTAGCTAGCTACTGTATGTGGGAGATGAGGAGGAAACGTAAACAAGGTTGCGTTCAGGAGCGACTCAGCATTACCTGAGGCTTTTGTAAGAGGAGGCGGGTCACTCAAAGAGTCCTGGATGGGGCTCTTCAGGGGAAAACTGTGAGTCCAAAGATGGCAGTCTGTCATGTGAACACATCCCGCTCGTCTTCATTTGAAACCAACCGTTTGCTCAACCGACAACCGACAATCGTGTGTCCGCACGAGAGCGCGCACAGAGTGCAGCTTTGCGACAGTTTGGTTCAGCTGACGGCCTGTGGAGGAAATGTCTACAGTGTCCACAGTAAACAATGTTGACTTAGCAACTTGGCAGCTTTCTGTCAGATGTGTTAACAATGCGCAGCTTTATGCGGACAGTGCGTGTCTGGATCCAACCGTAAATGAAGCTGGTGTCGAAAAAATCTTGCGCTTGTGTAGTAGAAGTATAGTTTAAGGAAAAAAAAAAATCAGTTTCAAGCATTACTTTTTGGGGGAAAGACACAAAATGGTTTTAAGCGGCTTATATCTGGATCTATGTATACACTTATATGTACTTTATATACAATTTTTACACACCGGGCACCGCTGAGAATGCAGTCATGGTCACCTCCACATTCAAACTCAAAGGGCCTAGTTCTGTTAACCCAGAAATACATGTTTTAAAATCAGCCTTTACATTCTTTATAGTTACAATCTTCAATAAAAACAAAACAAAACGCGTGACTTCATGTCGTTAGCATCCGTAGTTACCCATTTACAAGTGAGCCCTTTTTCACTGGATTAGCCAAATATTTTTCCCCAGTAACGATGATGTACAGGAATCTGCCCCCTCTGCCGGGAGAGATTTTTAGAAAGAACTGAAGCTGTCAGATCTCATCATTTTGGGCTCAAGGCAATTTTTAAAGACACAGAAAATAGCTCTCTTGGCCACTGCAAGTGCCTGTAAAGTGTAAATTTTCGTCTAAACTTTATTTTCTATTCCCGTGTGTGAGTTGTATTTGATTGGATGAATTGATTGAAGTCTGTGCTGCTTCTTGGCCAGGCCACTGCTGGAAAAGAGATTCTAAATCTCAAAGGGTTTTTGGCCTGGTTAAAAGAAGGATATTGATTGATATTGAAATATTTATAATAATTCACACCTTATCAAAAACAAACCTCTATAACCCCATTCTCTGTCAGGTTGCTCTAACAATTACTATATCCTCAAATATTAAATCAGTTAGACAAACACGAGAGACATCAGTCTTTTCGAGTCTCTTTAAAACAGAGTTGATGCTCTTATTTTTGTCTAAGCTCTTGACTTCTTTCCTGGCACATATAACAGTTAAATATTGGTGCCAGTTAAATATTGGTGCCAGTATATGACCTGCCATGTGTAGGGGGGGCGGGGGTTGCTACACTACCCATAAAGTATTGTATTGATACATTGTGTATTCAAATATTCAGACTAAAATCCAAAGCTTTCAAACGGCCTCTGAAAGGTTTGAAAATGGAACTAGAATAGAACTGGATGGAATAAATGACAGAGATTACATGGAACACTTTTACAAACAGTGCAAACTCTCTGTCGCTGGCAGGACAGCGATCCACCTCCAGCCGGAAAATGAGCCGACTGGTTGAGCTTTGTGTGTGTTTTTATTCAGATCTTCTCTTAAGGATGGACAGTGAGAAGCAAGTCGATGAGACAAAGCTGGAGGAACCTCTCAGTAATTTCCATGATTCAGCTCCTCAGGGTCCTCGGTGAGCATCCACACGTCAGAACACACACACACACACACACACACACACACACACACACACACACACACACACACAGAGGCCTGGTGTTAGTAATTTGTGCCCTAAATTTACAAATCATTTTCAAAATGATCAGTTGGTGCATTCAACACACATTTTGACAAATTAAGGGCTGAAACCATTTTGGATTAAAGGTAAAATAATTTAAGCCTTTATTCTTTTCCACAGGGGAAAATTCACATGCTGCAGCTGCACAAGATAGATAGAGAAGGGCAAAAAAAAAATCATAAATCATCTAAAATGTATAAAATGAAAACATGAAACAAAAAGGTAACTATGACCACCAATGAAAAATGGAAGTGCTGTCTGTGTTCGTCTCCTAATTTAATGGTATAAGAGGAAATGACAGGAATTAGATCATAGATGTGCAGCGATGTTAGAAGAAACGGTGACGTCTGGATTAGTCAGCGAATGTTATGTTCATGAACAAGAACCTGTCCAATCCAGAAATGAGCCAAGGACCTTCAGATCTACCGTTTAATCCTCGACCTACTGAGCTTATTCAGCGATGTTTTAGTGTTTGAGAATGAATGCACAACAGCTTTGATCATAAATGTGTTGTTCATGTAAATCTGTGCCAAGCTGTCAAGAAATGTCAACTTTGTTTTTTTTTTTTAATCAATGTTAGCAGAAATAGAAGCAGTAGGTTTTCACCTTTGAGAAGCTGCAAATAGAGAATGTTTGGCGTTTTCGACTTAAGAAGGACGTTAAGAATCAACTGTTTGCATCAAATACATGACACAAGGTGTGTGATGATGAGTATAAGATCAGATGACGGTCATAATTTTCCTCCCCTGCTGTCTGCACCAGCCTGAGCTCGGAAGCAGACACACTGTGTCCTGAGTCCTACAGGCTTAACTCCCCCAACGAGGTCCAGCTGTTGGCCATTGCAGAGAACTTTCAGCGCCAGTATTCACACTTGTATCCTGACCGCAAACCCCTGCTGCTCTGCCCGCTCAATGAGTGTGGTGTCAAGGTAACACTGACAACCCAACATGACTCACTCAACATGTGACTGCACGTCTTGTGTTATATTTTTCTCTTTAAAAAAAGAAGCCATGTAGTTCTTACATCAGCAAACAGCTCATATGTATCTAACGCCTTTGTTTTTTTATATATTATTCAGAAGTTTGTGTCAACGACTCTGCGGCCTTCGCTGTCAGGCTACCCGGAGCTTTTCACCTGGGAGGACTGCGCCTCCTTTGTGGCTGACTTCCTGTCTCTGGACCCTTTGAAGTCGCCTGTGGACCTGGTCAGGACACACAGTACAGATGCCAACTAGTGCCACTTATTTCACTGTTTCACATCCTGCAGACCAAAAGTTTTTTATTTTGAAACAGAACAAGAACTCCGTTCAGTGGTTGATGCCAAGTTGACTAATACAACTGAAGGGCCTCAACAAGGAAACTAAAAAATGAATGTCTCATGTTCATGCTTAAAGTAAAGTGCAAATTTCGAGGATGTTGTGCTACAGTGTCTGTGCAGTATTTTTAACCACCACACAACCACTTCTTTAATCATGTAAAACAGCCTGACTTGTCACAACAGAAATGGTTAAATTTGTAGCAGTGGAAGCTGAGATATTCTGACCTTTAGGTATCAGAGTCACTGGCTTCTACACTTCCCATGATGAAACTCAATGGTATCTGTTAGAAGACTCGTCTTGTCACTGAAATCACCCTGGTGAAGTCACTGTGGTGTCATAATAGTAAAACTGTAAGACTTGACAAACCTCTGCAGAGGGGCAGAAGAAACCTGATTTCTCAGGCTGATTGGGACTTTTAATGATGAGGAAACTGACCACAATGTGTGAAATGAGCGGAGCATCCCTTTAAAAAATGAGAAAGGACAGAAATGCTCAATACGAAAACAGATTTTGCAATGGAGACACATGGTATGCACATTCCTTTCAGTGTGTGTGAATGGAAGTGACGGTGTGTGTGTTGTTGTCTCAGCCCAGGTGCCTGTTCTCCTCCACCTCGGTGCTACAGACTCAGAGAGCGACATGTTTTGAATTTGCCACCCTGCTGTGCAGCCTGCTGCTCGGCAACAATTACGACGCCTACTGTGTCAGCGGCTACGCCGTTAAAGAGATGTGTCTGCTCGACCAAAGCTGGCAGGAGTGCCCCCTGCTGGACACCGAGGTCAAGGTAGGTGCTGCTTATCGGCCATCCACAAGATGCAGTCGGACAGATCTTTATCTAATGAACGTTTCTGTGTTTTTGTGCTTTGTGTTTGTCTATCCAGAGTGTGAGGTCAGAGCAGGAGCTACAGGAGAATAAATACACAGTGAAACTTCTCAGAGAGCTGAAGAGTCACTTTATGATGCAGCAAGAGAAAAAGCAACAGGAAGCCGAAGCAACTTTTCTGCAGGAGCAAAAACAAAAGGTAGCTCTTGTTGTCAGAGAAAGAGAGAGATGACTGCTTGTTTTACAAGCGGTCACATGTGTAGCTACTCAAGCTGTTAAGCAGCAAGTAAGACCTTTGAGTGACATATACGACCTTTAAATATACAGACTGTCACTGAAGCTTTGAGTTAAAGATGGAAAATAATTTAGTTTGTTTCTCAGCTGATTGTAATTTATTTTTTTTAATAATACAGAAATAAAATCCATGTAAATTTAAAGCATCAGCAGGTTGCCTGTTCAACTGAGTTGACAAACGTCCCTCAACGGTCTCCACTCTCACTTCTGTTACCTTTGACCTCCTCTTTCTCTCTCTGAGCAGGAGAGCGAGCAGCGACCTGCCGACCCCCTGCGAGGCCTGCGGGTGCACTGCTGGGTGATGGTGCTGTCAGGCAGTCGGGGCATCCAGGAGAACTTTTTCATCGACCCTCTGACCGGGAACAGCTACACCACTGACGATGGCAACTTCCTGGGCATCGAGAGCGCGTGGAACAATCTCAACTACTATGTCAACATGCAGGACTGCAGGAACGGCTGCGTCGTGAGTCCTTCACATGATAAACTCTCAGAGTCAGAATCAGCAGAGACAGTTGCTCTGAACATCAGCGTCCTGCGTTTGTCCTGAGATGTTTGGAGATGTTGGACAGATTCAGCACGTTCAGTGTTTGTTTGTCTGTGTTTGATGAAGTTTGGTCAGTGTGCCTCGCTCTCAGACGCGTATCCATAGCAACGCAGCTTAGCATGCACAGTATTATCGCTAACAGTGAACGGCTATACCGGCTGAGCGTTCGCTGTTGTGTTTAATGAGAGATTTTAGTAGAAATGGCAACATTTTGGGCCACAGACTAGAAATTTTCTTTCTCTCTGCTTTTCTCAGCAGCTCACCACACATTCGAAAGGCTTCGTACTGTCTCTTTAAGATCCACTGCTTTTGGTCCCTGCGATTGTTACAACTTTTCCTGCTTGTTTGCAGATTTCTCGCCAATTTAAACACAGGAGCACAAGGAGGGTCACCAAATTAGCATACGTGTCCTCGTCACTCTGCATTTTGAGGGTTAAATCTGCAGTCAGCTGTTTTAACTTTCAGTTTGTTTGGATTTGTTGTATCAGTTTGCCATCAGCTGGTCCTCAACATTCCAAAGAAAACCTGGATCAGACGACACGAATTCAAGCCAGTTATCACGCCATTTGGCAGTGACCAACTAGTTTGCAGCAGTGGACCTGATTTTATATATATATATATATATATATATATATGTACACACACAAACATAGCATGTAAGGATTTTTTTGTATTTTCCTGCCTAGTGTGACATCTCCTTCGATGTGTTCCGTGGCGTTGACCAATAGGATGAGAGTGCTCTGACCCGCATACAGCATGTAAACATGGCGAAGGGAAGAAGGGATGCTGCTTTTCTTTTTCGTGTCGGGGCACATGACTGCTTGCATCACGCACAGCGCTTCAGTAGCCATGATTGACAATTGCTTTTGCTCTTCTTCTTCTTCTTCTTCTTCTTCTTCTTCTTCTTCTTCTTCTTCTTCTTCTTTCTTGGTGTTTTACAGCAGTTGGTGTCCTTTCCTTTCATTTCTTGGCCTCCCTGATGATCTATGAACTCACACGGTCGTGAACGATGACTGCTTGGGCTCATACTTGTAGTGTTTCCAGTCTCCAGACAAAGACGTGGCAGGAATTTCTGCCTCTGTGTTGCTTAATGTGACACAGTGACTGACACAAATATCTTGTAGCCTGATCCGTCAAAAGATCTGTGTGTGTGTGTGTGTGTGTGTGTACATTTACACAGTGTTCATTATACATGTGTGTGTGTTTGTAGGACATGATGTTTGACCTGGAAGATTCAAAGATGTGGGAGCCGGTGTTGTACGGAGCACCCGGCCATAAACAGCTGCTTCAAGACGTCTCGAAGAAGAAGGAGAATAAAATGATGAGCAGAATCGACGATCAAGAGGTGTGTGTGTGTCTTTTGGAGGATGGCAGCACCCTTTATGATGAGGCCTTTAGTATTTTCTTTTTGTTGATGAGTACCATAAGAACACCAAAACCATGACTGAATCGTCTGCTGACATGTGTGTATGTAACACAGCTTGACATCTGTTCTTCCTCTGTGCCACAGGGCTCCATTTTTGTCCAAAAAACTATTAAAAACATATGAGTGAGCCACGCTGTCGCACCGGCTCACATGTTCATTCATTACCAAGAACACAAACAGTAGTTTATATCAGATGTCACAGTGCAGAGGCAGGTTAATGTGTCGATGACCCTTCATCAGCAGGTTGGAAGCAGCCGCTCTTCTGGCTGATGAGCACAGATTCATTCAGCACTCATCAGTTCGAGTCATCCAGGGTGGGAAGAAAGAAAACACGCCACAGTTTACTGGAGTTACTGCTCAAAAAACACTTGCATTGACACTGACATTATTTTGGCAAAAATAAAGTAACTTAAAACTCGGTGTTGTGTTTTGGTTTTACGCAGGAGGAGGAGCCCCGAGTCTTTGAGATGCCGAGATCCTGGGTCAGTTACATCAGTATCTCTAAAAAAGGTACAGTTGCTCCTCACAAGCACGATTTCTCCGACTTTACACTTTGCCGACACTGGACTTTACCCTTTGAAGCATCAAGAGAAAAATATAAACTACTTTTAATGCAGCAGAACATCTAAGTATCATTGGAATAAGTGCATGTGGTAGAGTGCAGTTCAGTGTCAGTAACCAGTGTGAGTCTCCAAAGCCGTCTAAAACCCAAACATGCCATCTGAAGCTGTAAAACCTCCACAAACTGCCGCCTTTTCTGTCTGATTCAGACCTGGAGACCCGCTGGCCAGGAGGGAAGAAGGTGACCCACTACAGAGGAGCAAAGCTGGAGAGGTTTGCAGTGTACCTGAGGCCAGACGGCCTGGTCACACGGCTGACCACCTACAAAGACCTGGACCGTTAGTGTTCAAGAGACACGCCCAACTTTCTAAAACCAACTCAGTGTTTTTCTGTCATCATGTGGAGGAAAATGCAGGAAAGAAAGCAGCTTTTGGGGGATTTGTAAGCTTGTCTCTACAGATTTTTTTTAAAAAAGCTTGACAAGATTGCACTTTGTCTGTTGAAGGCACCGAGGTCATCAAGGTGAAGGACTGGTACCAACACAGAGACGACCACCTGGAGGAGAGAGAGGTCAACGAGGTCGACGGCGTGACCACAGAACGCTTCAAACAAGGAAGACGTTTCAACCTGTTATGTAAATCTGCTTTCTGCTGTTCTGACGCTGCCTGTAAACTAGTTTGCTGTCTTGTCCAGCTGCCAGTTCATCACTTACAGAAATCACATTAAATAGACCTTCACCTCCGGGCAAAAAGAGACGGCCTTGACGGTTAAAAGGGGAAATGTGCAGGAAGTGGAGGCCTGAAGTCAGTCAGAGTAACGTGATGCCTGTTTGGCTCAGTTCATAGATACACGTCCCTGAGCACACACGCTGAGCGTGAGATGGAGTTCAGCAGGGCTCGTGTTGACAATCTGGTGCAGAGGGTGGAGTCACGGGGTGAAATGACGGAGCTCTTTGACGGTCGCAGGGACTTCCTGTACTACCGGAAAGCCGTCTTCGATCGACATGGCCAGCTTTCAGATGCAGATGTGGAAACTGGTCTGGAAAACTTTGCACTGCAGGTAAAACATGTCAACCAGAAGCTAAAAATCCATCCAATTAACTCTTATTGACTGAACATTGATTAAAGATACACAAGAACATAAATCATATCACCAGCTCAGCATGGTTGCAAGTCTCTTTAGGTCATGAGCCGTCCGTCTCTGACCAGACATGTTTCCATTCTTTCTAGTGCACCTCCAAAACACCGTCCAAATATTTACTTTGCTTTACTAAAGACATTTCCTAAAACAAACAAACAAAAAAACGGCAGTTTTTATCAAACGAACGAACGGGGGAGAGAGCGTATTTGTTGGGGACTATTTCCAACAGCGGATTAACTCATATTTTCTGGTGTGTTGTGTTTCGGGGCAGCTGGATGGTGTGTGTGAGGTTTAGCTGCTGTCTGGTTTGGTTTATGGGAGACGAGAATTAAAAAACAGAACATCACCAATCTCACGCTTTAAGGAGCAAAAGAAAATACAGTTTACAGGAGGGACAGATTTAGGATGAGCAGGATGTCAGGGTGATGAGATGTAACGTGGACTGTCAGGAACACAAAGATAAGTTTGATATATTGCTTATGTGCATTTGTGTTTGTTCTTTTTGTGCAAACAGAAAGTGGTGGAGCGTTTCCACAGGAACAAATCCAAACCGGCCAACGAAGACGTGGCAGAGCGAGTCTTCCTGTTGGCTGAGAGGGGAATCGAGGTGACCTATCACTTAGAGGATCAGTGCTTTATCCCCTCAAAGAGAAGCTTCATCAAACCACGACAGTCAACGCAGAAAGAGAAGGCTGAAAAGTTCAACCCTGACATGGTCTCCAGCTTCCAGGTGCAGAGATACACCAGTTTAATGTTTCCAGACTTGAGGTCTTTGAGCTCAGAGGGGCACAAAGTCAGGCACCAAAAACAATCAGAGATATGAGAATCTGTCAGTTTTTATCGACTTCCTTTTTTATTCCAGGCTGTCTCCATCATGTGTGCATGTGCATCTGTTTGTGTGTGGGGGTTCAGGTGGATGCATCTGCAAAGCCTCTGAAGATCCTGGCTCTGCATGACATGCTGGTGAACCTGGTGAAGGATGAGGACGAGGCTGTTCTCCAAATCAGAGAGTCTAAGAGAGAGGTAACCTTGTCCTCAGGAAAAACAGACGAGGTCCCATGTTTGTCAAACTTCTGGAGAATGACACAAAATATAAAAAATCTGAATAATTACATGTGTTCATGGAGCAGGAACAGAGACACACGTATCTGCACTGAGCTGGAGGCCAGAGGCAGGTTTGTGCCCACAGAGCCGCTGAAAGCTTCCCCTCCCAAACACATACTGCCTTTTTTATGAAAACATCAGGCGGATGCTGCTCCCTTTGTTGTGCAAAATGTTTGTGCAGGTTTGTTCTCACATTCATTCAGCCGGTGGGGAAAGTTTTCCTGCCTTCGCCTTCAGTCTGCAGTTTCCTCAGTTCAGTGAGGAGACGTAAAGTCTGCGGTGCACAAACACTGTGAGAGGACTTTTCTGACAAGTATGGAGACATCTTGTGTCCAATTTCCACATCAGATTCTGGATCTTTGAATACCGCATTTTCCGCACTATAAGGCGCACCTTCAATGAATGGCCTATTTTAAAACTGTTTTCATAGGGCGCACCGCATTATAAGGCGCATAGAA
>JAQMCX010000191.1:0-14409 GCA_029814765.1 Acanthurus leucopareius | reverse complement strand
TCTTTATAATTAATTGATCGAAATTAACGCGTTAAAGTCCCGGCCCTAATATATATATATATATATATACATATATATTTGTGGTTCACTAATGAAATACTGATGTTACTTTTGCTTTCTTTTTGTTTGATTGTTCATCCGTCTGTTTTAGTTTTCTTTAATCTCAATGATGCACCAAGATTTCCCTCTCACTGATAAAATGAAATGATGATGAAAATAAATAAATGATGGAAAAATTTAATACAGTTGATGTTCAGTAAATGCATTTTCTTTTTGTTTATTTGCCATCAACACAGATACTGCTTTAAATATGACAGGACAGTATCAGTTCATATAACTGTTATGTAAAGGTGTTGATTGAACTTTGGGATCATTCAATAGAGGCCGTGGGTTGTGGTGCTGCTGACCTGTTTTACATGAAACAAACGAGAGTTTCCGTTGATAAGGCTGCTCTAGTTGTATAAAAGGGGAGGTGAATTAATCAATATAAACACCAATAAACCTGTAATGTCCTTTTTACAATCATTGCACAACACTGAAATGTGAACTTGATCCCAATCATTGCTTGTAATTCCCCAAACATTTCAAGGAAACTTTTTAATAAAGTAATGCTGACTGATAACTACAGGAGTTTTGCATTTGGATTATTTCTGTGAAAAGAGGTCAATATTTCTCCAACATTTTGTTAGTATCATAGTAAAGACAAGGAGTCTGACTAATGTGGGGCTTGTAATAAACAGATACTCATAATGATAATAAGAGGTTAGAAAGAAATGAGATATGGGATTTTAGATTAGAGCAACACATTTTATTATCAAGTTATGAGCAATAAATATAAAGTGCAGTTACACTGAAATGTGAACTTCGCACCATCATTGCTTGTAATTCGCTGAACATTTCCTGTTAATAAAGTAATGCTGACTCTAACAGCCGCTGGTGGCAAAAAATTTCTGTATCGTTTTTAATCTTTATGTTTAATATCATTCAAATCGCTCTTACATTCAACATTCGTTTAAAAGTCATGTAGCCTGGACCAGGATGATGTGGACCTTTAAAAAAACTGATGTGCATACAGATAATTAAGGGTTAAAAATAAGCAAAATCTGAATAGACAAGGCCCACCACTTGATAGGTATCATGGTAACACCTCCCGGCACTTATTTTGGGTAAAGAAGACCAGGCTCTATCTGAATGAATGGGGAAAAAAACACAATTTTCACCCCCAGTGGTCATCATAAAATATATATGTATATAAATTGACGAGTGAAATCTTATATAAACCAACAAAAAATGTCTGTCTTTTCCTCAAAATAACATTTAATACATGTTTTGTCTTCCATAAGCTATACGGTACTACGTATGCATGGGATTTTTTAAGACACAAATGTGTTTACGGTTAAATCCGGACTGAGCTGTTGAGAGAGACTGTGCCCCATTACAAACATTTATGTGAGAATGCTTTAGCTAACCTAAATGCTAAGTTGCTAAGTTAATACCATTTTCTGTGGCTACAAAAGGACAATAAACACTTAATTTTTGGGCTGTTAGTTAAACCAAACTGGAGAAAAGCTCTGGCTCCACGTAAATGTGGATACGTGATTTGCTCATTAGACTGTCAGTTCAACCGTTGTGGAGCAAACGATGGTTTCAAGTAAGGGGGGGCAGGATATGTACATTTAACAGCCATCTCTGGTGTCCATTACCGGAATGGAGTCCCATTCAAAATGTAATGAGTGGTGTGTCTCTTCTTACTCTATAGTCTCTGAAATAAATATTAAACAAAACAAATTTCCAGAACATTCTTACTCAAAGATGTTCACGGCTAAAACATAAGGTTCCTTTAAATCAGATTTCATCAGAATCACACTTCATGCTGACTGCTTGAATTGGTTAAGAAAATCAAATAAATTATGACAGTCAAATGTCCTCAGGTTTTTAAGGGTTAAGAGAACCTGATCTTTCATTTTAGTTTGGTGGCAAATAATCTGTTCATGGATCTCACTGGCTGTCTGGCTGTCCTGTTTTTGTTTTTTTTTTGTTTTTTTTAATTTAATTTTTGTCTTTTAATCTTTTTTAATCTTAGGTCTGGGTGCCTTGTGTTGCCTAACGGATATGACCTCAGCGCAGAGATACTGGATATACAAGTAAAATCTCTGCATGAAAGATTCCAAAAGTGAATGAATCTTATCAACTTGATGTAATCAATTTATTGCAGTAAAAGTAGTGTTTTTGGCCTCCTGAGTGACAATGGCATAATCAGATTATCAATACTCTTTGACAGTATGCTATATTGTTTCAGACTCAGAAAGGACAGAATGAGACTGCAGGGGTTGTTCAACTTTTATTGGGCAAAAAAAAAAAAAACCTGTACAAAATCAAAGGCTGCCCCTGTAGTTTCTCCTGATAAAATTAAGAAATATTACATTTGGACTGAGACCATTAATAGATATACCTTTGTAGCTGTGTGTAACTTCAACGCATTGGTGCAATGTTATACGATCAACAGATTTTGAAACAAATTTTTTTTAGAAAAACAGCTGCAAGGGTCTGAAAGTCCTTTTCTGTGCTAGTACTGTCCTGTGCAGTATATGCTATTTATTGTCCATAATTGATGACAATGTTTTGAGTAATCTCCTCTCAGCCACCTCTACCAGTGACTCCAGCAGCACACCAAAGCCGCCCTTCCTGATAACTTTAGCTTGCCAGCCTGCCTCTTTGTCCTTGATGGCACCACTCCAACACACAATGGCACAAAAGAGGACTCAAGTCACTACAGAGTCATAAATCATCCTGAGTAAATCAGTGTACGCATTTAATGACCTCAACCTCTGCAGAAATAAACACTCTACTCTGGGTCTTTTTGTAGAGTGAATCAGTATTAGTGGACCAGTCTAGTTTGTCATTCAGTTGGTAGGTATTTATTGGTCTGGACCACTTCCACATCCGCACCTCCAAGACAGATTGGATTCAGAATCTGGATCCATTTGTAGGGAACGCGATACGGCACCAGATCTTAAGAAATCACACTAAGAGGAGCAACATGTCTGCAAAAAGGTAATAATTGAAACTTGGCTACCAAAGGCTACCTTAAATTTTCTTTTATTTCTACTACTATTATTTATACTACCTATTGGCCTACCACAGAAAATGAGAGTAACAGATCTCTAAAAGTTATAAACCTCAATAAGGAAAACATTTATAAATTTGCTTCATGAGTATATTGATGTTCCTACTTTTCAAAGTGTTTTGTAAACCCTCAGTGTACGCCCATACACCTTCTTTATATTTTAGTGTTAAAAAAATGTAGAAATTATTTAATTGCATAAGCAAAAAATTTGGAATTAAGGACCTTTGAACTTTGCTTGAGTAAATGAATATATTAATGATTACTGTAAACTAATTTTGGTTTAGAATACATACACTTAAAACTATAGTGCCCAAACAGAATATAGAATACTGCTTAATGATGGAAAAGTAAAGATTTGAAATGTTTTTGTGAAAGTGAACCTACTTAACTCAGTTACAAACAGTTTGCCACTGACTCTGCATGTTTTATCAGGACATCTGCTGGCGAAACTATAGAAACACAGCAAAAAACAAAAACTGACCGACATGATACAGTGGTTCCAAATCTTCCTGGTTCTTGTAACCTCTGAAACTAAGCAAAGTCACTGTTTTAAAATGTCTACTAAATTTGACTTTTGTTCTGTTTTATCTGTACAACTTTATAGCCATTATAACTTTTCTTGATCCTTTCCAATTACCATTCTGATTATTCAAAAAGCCTGTATGTCATCCTATCCTAAAATAAGATTTTATTCAGTCGTGTCACAAGTCTTAAAATTGATCTTAGGGTCTTTTTGAGGGGTTCTGACTCCCGTGCTGGAAACTGCTGATCAATGTAGACGACATTGGCCCTAATATATGGGACTTGTGGTTGTATTTGCCATCTCTGGATGGATATTTGCAAAACAGACAAATCTGGTTGCTACCAGATCTTTCTTCTGCACTGTTACAGAACAAACCTGTTGAGGAGATAAATAAGGTCTTACAAAGTGAGACTAACTCCACAATTTAAGTTTGGTGGATTGCTTGAAGGTTTAATCATAATGTTTTGTCTTACAGACAGAAACTACAGAAGGCCTTGTGCAGCTACACCTCTGATACCCTCGCCTACTTTGCCACAGTGAGAGATTTCTATGAGAGGAGCTCTGGATGGATGCTTGTCAGAGAGACAGAGCTGAACTTGATGATAGACATCAAAGAAAGAGCTGACAAAATCAACCTTAAATTAAAGCATATTGTTGAGTCAAAGAAAAAAGGAGAGGCTATCGCAGGATTTCTGAAGAACAAGATGAATGTGAAGAGCAGGCATGCAAAACTGAAGAAGAAGCTGGATTCTGCGCTAAAGACAACTCTGGGAGGCCTGGAGAAGCTCAGCTGCTTCCTGGATGCTTTGGAGAAGCTGGCTGTCACCTCACTTCCTGTGTTCCTGAAGAACCAGGTGTTACATTTGCCCAAAGGGATCAACCTTGATGATGTTCAGGTGGTCATCATAGCTGCCAGACAAGTCTGTCCTCTCCTCCTGGAGTTTAAAAGAGATGCAAACGCCTTCTTCCTTCCCGAGCTTCAGAACGTGGGAGTGCTGTCATATCAGCTGGACAAATACATTCAGACCACCCAGAAAATCTGTAAAAAACTTGAGAGAAGGTAAAGTGACACTAGTTTAAAATTATATACGCATTTAATAAAATAAATATCTCTTTTAATAAGCAAGTGTAACTTTGTCTTTCACAGCTCCTTCAGTGAGTATGACCCAAAGATAAATAGGAAAATGGTGGTGGAGCTTGATGTGGGTTTGTCTGAAGATGATATTCAGAGGATGTTCAGTCACATTGATAAGCTTGATAAAATCAGGTAAGTATTAACCTCATATGTGCTAAGTCATAGTGATGAACAAAAAAAGAGCATGACTGATCTTCAAACTTTTAAAAGGCTACTGCAAAAATGTAGAAACCTATATTCAGAATTGTTTTCTTGTTAACATACTTACCCTCTGACTCTGTATGAAGGCCACAGTTTTAACATTGTGTTTTCATTAGCAATGCTAACTAACTGCATAGATCTATTCTATTTATGACCAAATAACTGAAAAAATTAATGGTATTCTTATAAGCTTCAAATGTAATTTTTCAATTTTTTTTTTATTGGCAAATATTTGCATGCTTAGAGGATAATTGTGTTATGGTCTGACAACCATTGGTAAACATTATTCCTGTTTTCTTTAACATACACCAACTTGTGGTGCTCCTGGACACATCCCCAGTGATGTAACCTGGGGTCATCGGGTGTTTCTGGTCTTTCAACAATCAGACACCCTCTCCCAGGTGACCCAGCCAGGGTTGATCAAGCCCTGACTTGTGTCCAGGTAGCTCTACCAAACCCATAGTTCTCCTCTCCTGATCCACAGCCACTTTGAAGCGACCTCTGCAGCCTTGGTGGCCAACTTAATGGCCCTTCTCCTGCTTGCCCCTGTGATGCCCAGGAGTTTGAAGAGTTTGAAGACCCTGTAGAGAGAATGGCCCACGAATCCTCTGCATCCCAGGGGCTCACACCTCGTTCGCCATCCATTTCTGCGGCATTCCTCCACCAGCTCACTGTATTTGGCCCTCTTCCACTCATTCGCCTCCTCAATGCTCTCCTCCCAAGGCACTGTGAGTTCCAAGAGAATAACCTGCTTTTAGGCTTCTGAAAGCAGCACCATGTCTGATCTTAACAATGTTTTTGCAACAGCTTCTGGCAACTTCAGTTGCCTCCCAAGATCAGCTTTCAGTTCCCAGTCCTGTGCTGTTGCTAACAGGCCTGAGGAGGTGGTTCAGGCAGCTGCTGTAGGTTTCTTCCCAGCTCTGATGAAGGAGATGTTGTTTTTCCCTGGGCGAAGGCACTTGCAGTGGCTGACCCCACTGCAGATGGTGTCCGCTGTGGCCTTCCGGACTTGGTCATGTCGCCAACAGTAGCGGCCCTTGCCCAGGGCTTTCGAACAGCAGCTGAGGATGTGCTCTAGTGTTCCTCTCTTCAGGCACAGAGGGCACGCCAGCAACTCTGCTGTACCCCAGCAGAACAAGTTGGATGGATTTGGCAACACGTCATAGACAGCCTGGATCAGGAATTTTATTTGATGGAGCTCGGCTTTCTCGAGCTCATTCATTGGCTTACTACTCCTCGACTACAGCTTGAACCTCCTCAAGGATCAGCAATCTCCTGTCCTTGCCCTGAGCCTTGTCATAGTGGATTCTCTTGCTGCTGCCTTAGCCAACCTTCCTTGTGCCACTGTACCCATTAGCACTCTGTGTCTTAGCCATGACTCCGTGTCCTTCACGGCCTCAGCTGCCCCCCACTTCCGCTCTGCCCTGACCTTGATCCTCGCCTAGGCTACTTTTGGGTCACTGGACTCTTGATACTGGAGCACCTCCCTGGAATGGGTCACCATGAACTCCTCGCTCAGGCTGCTGGTAGGGAGCTTCAGCTTGTTGTTATGCCTGCACAGAGCTATGCTGCTCAGGTTCTGAGGTACGTTCAATCACTTCCGGAGGAACCTGCTGATCTTCCTCTCAAAGCCCTGCACTGTAGAAATGAGGACTTCGTAGACCAAGAGAGGCCAGAGGATCCGTGGTAGAATGCCATGTTGGTAAATCCAAGCCTTAACCTTGCCAGGGAGGGGGTCTTGTCAACTGCAACTAGCCAAGTTTCCAGCTCTTGGTTGGTTGCTTGGGTGGAGGCTGTGTCCCTCAAGCTGCAGTTTAACACTTTACCCAAGCTCTTCACAGGTTTCTCTGTGATAGATGGAATCTAAGTGCTGCCAAGCATGAAGCGGAAACTGTCCATGACCTTCCCTTTCTTCGACACGAGTGACCTCGACTTCACTGGCTTGAAGCTCATGCAAGCCCAGGTGAACAGCTCCTCAAGGCCACTCAGGATCCACTTGCACCCTGGGACAGATGCAGTTGTCACCGTCAGGTCATCCATAAAGGCTTGGATGGGTGGCTGTCGGACTACTGACCTGGCAAGGGGCCCTCTGCACTGGAGCTCTGCAGACTTCACCAGCATGTTCATGGCGAGTGCAAAAAGGGTCATGGAGATGGTGCATCTGGTGATTATCCCTTTCTCCAACTTATTCCAATCTGAGGTTGTTGCCCCCGAGGAGACTCTCAGGCTGAAGTTGGCATAGTAGTCCAGGATTGGGTTCCTGACCTTGCTCGGGATGTAGTTCTGATTCAGAGCCTCTACGACCAGCTTGTGGGGTATGGACCCATAGGTGTTTGCAAGGCTCAGCCACAACACAGACAGGTCCCCCTTGCTCTCTTGGGCTTCCCGGATCAGCTGAGTGACCATGCCTGTGTGCTCCAGACACCCCAGTACCTTTGGAATATCTCCTTTCTGGACCAAGGTATCGATATAGGAGTTTTTCAGAAGGTAGTCCGTCAGACGCCTGGCAACAATGTTGAAGAAAATCTTCCCCTCAACACTGAGCAGCGAGATGGTCCTGAACTGATTGATCTTCTGTGACCCCTCCTCCTTGGGATCCATCCCCCCCCACCCCCCCACCCCCCCAGCATGTCTCCACTGCTGAGCTACCTTGCCCCTCCTCCAGATCACCTTCAGGATCTTCTAGAGCCTGTGAAGTAGCTTTGGGCAGTTCTTGTATACCTTATAAGGTACTCCGCTGGGCCCTGGGGCTGAACTTGATCTTGCCTTCCTGACCGCCTCTTGGACCTCCTTCCAAACGGGCTCTTTCTCATTGAACTCCAGAGCTGGCACTGGTGGATCGACCAGAGACTCGCAGTGCCCCAGGTCTTGTTCCCTCCACTTATCACTCAAGGTTTCTCTGAGGTGATGGTCTCAGCTTTGGAGCAGGTCAGATGACAGCTTCGCCTCTGCCTTAGCAGCTGTTTTGTGAACCTGAATGGGTTCCCTAGAAAGGCAGTGTGCTTTGTTGCCCTCTCCTTCCTCCTCCTCCTGTGCCATTCAGCTCTCCTCAAGGTTGTGAGCTTCTTGCGGATTGTACCACACAACTCAGTGAGCAGTCCCTTCTCCTCCTCTCTTGCCATCTTGAACTGCCACCTCAAACTCTTCAGTTCCTGCCTGAGCTGGTGGATCTTGCTCGCTCTGTTGTTCCTGGTGTAGGGGAGTTTCGCTACTCACTTTTCCTCCAGCCCGAACCGCTCAGTTGCTAGACTGATGATGATGTTGGTCATTGACTGGGGTTGACGATCAGCTTCACCTTTGGCAGTAGCTTCCAAGACAGTATTGGCATCTTGATCGAACTGGAGCCACTCTTTCTCCTTGCTGGCTTGCGGCTACTTCACTTGTTGATATTCTGATGCTCTGCAGGCACCTGGTGCTTCTGTCACCTGGAGGCTTGGGCACTGTGGGGTGACTCCAGGCCTGGCTCCTCCTGCGTCTCACCAGGTGAAGTCCCTGAGCGCTGTGGCACTTGCACCATCTGCACACATTTCATCTTGACCTGGTGGATCCTAAGACCATGTCGGTTCTTGCATACCTTTCCGCATACACATTCCATACTCGTTGTCATATGTTGTCACCTGTTGATCTGTCCAGGTGGGATTCTCCTTGGTCCCCCTCTTGGGAATCCCTGAGGGTATTCTTTCATAGGTTGATCTGTAGCTTGTTATCGGTTTCTTCCTCTCAGAACATGCAGGTCGGGCTGCTATCCCTTACTGCCCCGGTGCCATCTTTCCAGGCTGTTTGCTGTCTCTCCAGCTGTCACCACTCTGTAGTTGGTTGTCAACCAACCTCTTCCTGGTAGTCACTGGTGGTTCCAGACAAAAAACTTTTACATACACCAACATGGACACATCCCTAGCGATGTAACCTGGGGTCATCGCGTGTTTCTGGTCTTTCAACAATCAGACACCCTCTCTCACACGACCCAGCCAGGGTTGATCAAGCCCTGACTTGTGTCCAGGTAGCTCTACCCCAATCCACAGCCACCTTGAAGCGACCTCTGCGGCCTCTGTGGCCAACTTGATGGCCCTTCTCCTGCTCGCCCCTGTGATGCCCAGGAGTTTGAAGACCCTGCAGAGGGACTGGCCCACAAATCCTCTGGATTCCACCTCAATGGGCTCACACCTCATTTGCCATCCATTTCTGTGGCATTCCTTCACCAGCTTGCTGTATTTGGCCCCTTTCCTATCATTTGCCTCCTCAATTAAAATCAGCACATCAGATGCTAAATGCCTTAGCATGGCAGTAGACTCTTGTGTAACTTTACTGCAAATGAAAGGAATTGGAAGGGGCCTGGTTGTGTCCGTGAAATGTTGTAGTTCTGCTTATTTCTGCTTTGTGCAGATTTCATTGCCTCTTGTAGCCTCCTAATGTGTGTCCCCCTCCGAAAAACATGAATTTTGAAGTAACGTACTTATTAGCAGAGTCATGCTTTGTTATAAATTTTATTTAATGATCCTTTTAAAAAATGTTCTACTGCAAAAAAGGGTAGCCCAAATATAAGATATAAACACTAAATTTGAGAAGAAAATTACTTAAAACTAGTGAAACTATTTGTTCATGCAGCAAGTTAATTTTACTCGATAAGAAATCTTGAAATAAGATTTTTAAAGCTAGAAAAAAGTTGATACGTTCAAATCAAGGACTAAAAATGAGTAAATAACTTCTAAAACAAGCCAAATTGTCTATCATGTCTAAAAATAAGATTTTAAATCTTGGCAAGTGCCAAATGATTTGCAGTGATCTGTGGCAGTTGCAAGACAAAAAAAAAATATTTCCGGTCAAAATCAGAATTTAAACAATGGAATGTCAACATTATCAACACCATAAAACACTACATAAAATCACACACAAACAAGATGCATGTGATACAATCACACATTCAGTGAATGCAATATCTGGAGAAGGGCGCTGTTTGGATGCGGTTAAAAGTAGCGTACCTTTCATTTATTTATAAAGACCCATAATGCTCTGTACAATAACAAAGAACATTATTAAAAAATATTAAATGACAACAGTATTATTGTAATTTAAAATGTATTATAACTATAGAACAAAAGGAAAAGCAACCATTTATTTTACTCAAACATGTGAGCACTCAAATGTGCTTAAGAGCACTCTTGAGTGTGTAAAGTTTCTGTTCTTACCTTAGAACTAATCTTAAATAAGAAAACACTGGTGAATGTCAGAATCTTTTATTAAAAAAAAGTGTGTAAGTGTGATTGAAGAAATTTCCCTTTTAGAAATAGTTGTTGGATGATGCACAATCTTACTAAATTGCTCTTGTCAGACAGAAAAAAAGTACAAGGTAACAAAGCAGAAAATCAAAATATTCTCAACAAATTAACAATAAAACAGAACCAGCATTCGTCTTTCCACTCTAAAATGTCGAAGCTGTGACATTTTGTCATTGTATCCCAACGCAGATAGACTCAGACAGGTATAAAAAATGTGAAAAGTCTTTTATGACAAAAAGCAAGGCAAAATAGTAGGTGATGTAAGCAAAGGGCTGACTGTCTTAGTGGTGAACAATGACAGAGCGCATGGAAAGACATGGGAACAAAAAAGCAGGTAAGTAGAGCACAAGGGCAAAAATCCCTGCAAGGCTGCAGACTAGCAGCAACAAAACTTGTAGGCAAAAAAATACAGAAGGAATCAAGGCACTGGAAAACACTGGAAACATGAGCACGAGTAGCACCACCAAAAGAGCCAGAATTATCTGGAGTCGTGTTGAGAAAAGACTTTTATGGCAGGGTGATAAGCTGGTGATTGAAACCAGATGTTCCTCATCTACAGCCCACCTGCCATACACACACACAAACTGAAGAGAGAAGCAAAAGGCTGTTTTTTGTTAATCACTGTAACGAGATGATCACGTTCATTTGCAACTTACATCCAGTCACCACTAATATTACATTTTTTCATTCTAATATCAAAGATCATTTCCTTAGTTTTGCTGGTCTGTAGATGAAGAGAACTTGTACGACCCCATTAAACAAGTATCAATGCCACTTTGTTTCATTAACAGTGATCAAACTAACAATCAATGTCATTAACAAATTTAGCACTGAAAAATCAGATGGACCAGTTGTACAGAAGGACTCTTCCCACCTGAATTATAATAACTTCCCAATTAAAATGTGCAGTCTTACTGTATTGTGGATTTAAAATGCTTAAACAATGCAGATGTTTTTTGTTTTTTTTACATGTGGATGTACATGTTTGTTTTCTACATGAATATGTGTGGACATGTGGGTCAGGTTTGTTTTGCACCTCTTTGAAAACACATTTTTTTATTGTATTAATTCTCTCCTATATTCCCCTTTTCTCCCTCTCAGAAAGGACCAGGACTTTCGGATGGTTTTCCTGTTCCAGGAGGAAGAAATATGTTCTGACTTCATCAGTAAGTTCAGCGAGCGTAAGACCAGGATGCTGCAGTCTCTAAAGGAGCTAGAGGACAGTTGTGTTCAGCTAGACAGGATGAACAAGGGGGCAAAGATCTCCAGCGTTGCAGGCAGCTCAGTGGGAGCAGTTGGAGGTGTGCTTTCAATTGTTGGTTCTGCATTATTTCCTGTCACAGCAGGAGTGTCGTTAGGTCTGACAATAGGTGGGGCAGTGATGGGAGTTGCACGTAGAGTTACCAGTGCTGTCACAACTGCTACAGAGATTGGAGTAAACTGTATATATCAACAGAAGGCCAGTGAGGTCCTCGAGAACTTTATTGGTGATGTGCAGGTTCTCCAGGATTGTTTGGAGGAGGTCGCCAAAAGGGAAACTAGTAACATAGATGTGATTGTGGGAGCAGGCAAGGTGCTTTGGAAAGCTAGAGCTATTTATAAAGGCATTGATGCAGCTGTTGATGATTACTCTGCTTTAAAGATGTTGAGAAGCGAAGATGCGATCGCAGGTGCAGGCAAAATTGTAGCCCAGGAAGGTAAAGCTTTGCGAAACGTGTCCAGAGTGGCTTCCGATGTTCCAGATATCGGTCAGGCAGCACTCAAAGGGCCTCTTGCCCTCTCTGAGTCAATCAATCAGTCAATAGCAAAGACTGCAGTCAATGCTCTTTTCGTTGGCGTGGACATCTTCTTCATCTGCAAAGACAGCATCAGTCTGGCCAAAGGCAGAAAGACTCAGTTCTCACAGTTCATCAGAGCCAGAGCTGCACTTTGGCGCTCAGAGATCGAGTCATGGCAGAAGATCCATGACTCTCTGAGCAGAGGTCTGCTGTTACTAGAGCAAATCAAAGCTGTCCTAGAGAGGTCGTTCTATCCAGACATGGAGGCGAAGAAACGAAGAGAAACAGAAATGAAAATTCCATCTGATGAAGTGGATAAAAAAACTGAAAAAGATGAAGTGTTAAATCCCACAGTAACTAACAGCTCAGCAGTCTGGCTTCTGGTGCCTCTGGTTTTTGTCAATTCTCTTCTTCTTTTCATTTTGTTCCAAGGAAAACTGTCTTCCCAGGCATGAAACTAAACCAAATTCGGCACATAGGTCCAGTCTCGTGCCAAACTTCCTCAGCTTCAAACACTAGCCAGTAATGCCACCTTGTGGTGGCACTACAGCAACTATCTAAATTTCAAAAGTTTGTGAATTCATAAATCATTTGTATGTGCTACAGCTTTGCAACTTACACCTTAATCTTGGCCCAACTGGAGAAACTTTAGTACACTTCATTGTGTTACAAATTATGAAGTCCATGGCTCTGTTTTTATCAAAGAATGTATGTTACGATCCCACAGAATAAATCGTACCAGTGGGATCAAACATAATTACATGAGTCAAAAGTTGCAATTTAGAAAGTAAGTTTTAACTTTCAAACTTTCTGCAGGGCATCTCCAGACTGTCTTACATGAACAATCCACTCAGAAACTGTCAAAATACTGGACTGTAAATAATGCTGTAAACATGTACTTCAAATTCTTGCTTAATAAATCTTCAAAGCTCAAGTTAAAAATTGACAAAATTTTGTGTGTGAAACATTTCAGAATTTCATCTCAAAAACTGAATTTTTTGAATGCATCTGCATTTTGAATGATTTACTCATGTAAACTACTGCAGTCTTTGAGAAAATGGCATCTTCAAAATCACACATATACTTCACTGACTTTGCTGCCATAGTCACATTGTGTCACTAAGCTCAAGAAATTTCTGCAAAAAGGCAAAGATTTTGAAATTTTAATATAAGCTACAATTGAAAAGAAAATGAAAGTGACAGTAAAATAAAATATAATTTAAAATACATGTTAGGAGCCAGATCTTTACTTGACAGAAACCTTGATAAAATATACACTAATAACTTATCAAATAATTATAATGATGCCATAAAATTTGGCTTATTAATGTTTTTCTAATTGTCAGTGCATGCTTAAACTCCTCGTCTGTTCCGTATGATTTTTTTTGCTTTTAGTGGGAAATTTTTAGATTTTAGAAGTAAAAGCAACAAAAAATAGCAATTAGAACATCTGAGTATTTTTTTTATGAGTATTTTTTTTAATGTAAATCAATAAATTAGTCATCACTTTAATTTCTTATAATACATATTTTACTTTAAACTATTGTGTCTTAAGTATATGAAAAGTATCGCCTAATGATTGAAAAATGTTTTTCAAAGAAAGATTTTTTTAATACCTTTTAACTCATTAAACTCTTTGTTTCGACTCAGTTATGCAATGGCAACCAAATCCTCAATTTTGTGAAAGTGAAAGTAAATATGGGTGTAAATTTACGTGTGAACATGTCAATAGTCCTGTTGGCTGGGTTAGTGCTGTATCACCTTGAGCAAACATAGTAGATAAAGGCACATCATTTGTCATCAGAGACCCGAAACTCTGTTTCAAATGTCAGCAAGACAAAAATCTGAAAGAAGTTTGTGAAAAATTTCACACTGGATGATTTTCACACATAAGTTGTTAGTGACCGTAAACTGTATTTGTTTATGAACAAAATGCTAAGACACATAAGAAAATCTGTGCTATATAAATAAAGATTCACTTTATTCACCATCACTAAGGATGCATTCCTTCAAACAGAGGTCAGTTTCATTAAACAGCTTGTATTTGAGATTGCAACCAGATCTTTCTCCGGCAGTGTTACAGGACAAAACCGTTGTGGAGATAAATAAGGTCTTGAGAAGTGAGAAAAACTCCAAGATATGTAGGTTCAGGTTCAAAATCAACCTTCACTTGAAGCATATTGTTAAGTCAAAGAACAAACGAACAGCTATTGCAGAATATGAGAGGAGCAAAGTGAATGTGGATGGCAAGCATGAAAAACTGGAGATGGAGCTGGCTTCTGTGCTGAAGAAAACTCTGGGAGGCCTGGAGAAGCTCAGCTGCTTCCTGGATGCTTTGGAGAAGCTGGCTGTCACCTCACTTCCTGTGT
>JAQMCX010000190.1:0-14426 GCA_029814765.1 Acanthurus leucopareius | reverse complement strand
CAGTTAGGTAGAGAGGGGGGAGGACACCGAGTCCTACGGCCCATTGCTGGGTTGGCTCGGTAGTCTTTCTGTCTTTTTTTTCTTTTGGCCGGGGTCTCCAGTCTCTTTTGGTTTGTGTCATAACCTGAGTTATTCTTTTTTTTGTTGTTGTTCTTCCCATAGGATCCCCGGAGCTGATCTTAATGAAGACTGGTCATGTTTCAATTAACCAAATAAATGATCTAATCTGTTAAAAGTGTTCCTGGCGTCCTTTATATGTTGCAGCCTCTGAGCCATTTGTGTTTATTTAGAGAGGCCGTAACAATGATTATCAAACCAATTAATTATTATAGTTCCAAATTAATAGTTAGTAATTTTATGAGAGTGATTAAATGATTGGCTATCACTTCCCTTTCTAAGGGTGGTGCCCCAAGGTAGGTTTAATGTATATTAAATCCTATCACTAACTTTACTATTATTCACTTTAGATAGCCAATCCAAAATTATTAAGACAAACATAGTTGGAGCCCCATGTGACCCAACAGCAGTTTAGAGGATGCTTGTGATTGGGAGATGCAGGTAGGTTTAGGAGGAAAGCTTGTTGTTCCCCGGGAAATAGCCTGTACAATTCTGAGTCCGGATATAGTTTTGTGGTCTAGGAGTAGAATGAGAGTCTATTTCATAGAACTGACTGTTCTGTGGGAGGATTCAGTAATAGAAACATATGAAAGGAAAAAGCTTAGGTATGTAGAGTTAGGGGCAAAAACAGAGCAGCGAGGATGGAAAGTTAGGATTTGTCCAGTGGAAGTTGGGTGTAGAGGATTTGTAGCGAGATCTGTTGTCTCTTTGTTGAAGGAGTTAGGAGGAAGGGTGTGAGGAAAATAGTGAAGAAAATGTCAGATGAGCAGTAAGATCCAGTCAGTGGATTTGGATTGGGAGAAGTAATATTAACTGGGGGCCGAGCAGGGGAAGCACTTAGGCTAGATAGACTTTTTAAAGAAAGAAGGAAGAAATCCAGGAAGAGGAAGTGCATTTAAGTCGAGGGTGTGGCCTGTGTGAGCCTCTTTGAGACCATGCGGTTATTCCAGGTGAGTTGGCCTGTATTCTCTTGTATCAGCTGGTATTGCCTGAGACTATAGGATTGTTTAGGTGAGTTTGTTTGCTGAATCTGCGAGTGTATCTTGTCCTGCCTCCACCTCCTGCACCCTCTATACTTTCATTACCCCCTACCTGAACCAGGGTCTGTATCCCATCCCTACTTTTATATTTATCTCTACCTCTTCTATTTCTACCCCCCACCCGAACCAGGGTTTGTATCCCCACCCAGCTTTTACTGGTGCAGTTGGTGAGAGGCTGGAGTAGTTGATCATAGTGCTGTTTGTGGTAGCAGAGGCAAAGTAAAAGAGATAGTTGTCGTGGTGTGTGGAGCGGTGATAGCTGGCATTAGGGGAGCGACTCTGGGATGCTAGTGATCATTGTCTAGCCTCCTGGAGGTGTCGTGGGACCAACTAGATGAAACACTGGTGAAAGGAGGTTCCCACCTGATGACCCCAAAGACACGTTAGTTATCACTGCTCACTGCTTTATATAGTTATCATAGGGATTAGGAGGTTCTTCATTGGGTGCTGATCCAGTATTACAATTTTTGTGTTTAATTAAAAACTACTTAGAACCTGCATTTACGGGGCCTAAGCATATACTGAAGAAGTAGATGTAGAAGTAGCGTCATAGATTGAAATTTTACTGGTCATGTACGGTACCTAAGGGGATATTGACTTGTTCACGCATCTTTAGGGTATGTAGGGCAGGTTGCAAGGTTGTTGTAAGTTTAGGGAATTATTCACTGAGTCTGGTCCGTTTTTTTTTTTTTGTAGCACAAGTTTCTTGTGTTTACTTTGAATTTCGGGTGATGAGGCAGCACTTGGAGAGTTCTCCAAAAAGCATCTCTTGAAGGAAGGAGTCTGTGTCTTAGCTGTCTTCCCTTTGATGAGTTGGTGATAACACTTGTTGACGTAGTCCTTCAGACTTTGAAGGGTCTCCTTGTTCATAACTTCTTGTGTGGAGTTAATGTGAAAAAGGGAACATCAGTAAGATCAATGCAATAATTGAACTTGAGTAAGCTGGCGTTTGGGGTTAGCCATGCTGTTTGATCTGTCCTGTCAGATGGGTGCTGCCATGTTAGAGTCTTCACAGATCTTGCAAGGTCTCCACTTGAACCATCCATGTCCTTATGGGCCCGTCTCTGGTTGGGGCTGGCTGGGCTTGCTGTGGTATCCTGGCGTGGCGGAGGGCTCAGGGGATGCGCCTCTCTTCTTGGGAGGGGCTAGGGAGTCAGAAGGGTGGTAGGACTCCTTGCCTGTTTGGGCTGGCCTCCTGGGCTGGGTAGGCTGAGACAGTCACATACATGCACAGCAACGTTCTGATGGTTAAAGTTGTTGAAGGATAGTGCTTTGTAATTGCTACTATTGCAAATGTAAATGTTTGTATTTTGGATATCGTTTTAATTGCCAATGCGAACTCTATTGTAAAGGATGCTGTTATTGCGGTCTTTGTTGTTGTTATCATTATTCTGTATTCTCCTCTCCCTTTGTTTTTCCCATCTTCTGTCTTTTCTCTCATTCTATCCACTCTTGAACCATGTGCTGTCTGGTTGCCTGGCCAATAAATGGCAATAAAGAGTGCAACAGGAAGAGTATAACAGATTCCTCCTTTGCAGAGTAAATCTGTTCTAGCACCACAAGGCAACTAGACCTTTCATACTGCATGCCTTGGCTGCTTAACAAGACAGTTTAAAAAAAAAAAAAGTTGACAGCTTTCCTCCCTGACCACAGTCACTTTGCCACAACATTAACCACTTACTACAGAGCAGATAACCACATTTTAACTGTTAACTTTATAATGGACCATTTTGTTGTCATATTTAAACAAACCATCAGTCATTAGAGCGATAAAAGCCTCTTGTCTACAAGACTGGCTGGCTGGCTAGCTGGTCTAAACATTAAGAACAACACAAGATTTAGTATCTTGTTGTAGGGATGTACCTATATCTGAAAATGTTTGCATATATCTGACAGGTTATATGCTGAAAGGCTTGTGGAGGATTCTTATGGTGATTTCCAAGTTTGCTATGTTGCAAATGAAATGTGTGATGCTCTTCTGCTTTTTCTTATATTTTCCGGAAAAAGATTGTGGCTGCAGGGAATATTTTGAATATAAATATTAACCCTTAGGAGTCCTGGGCTTAGTTGGCCATTAATACTTCTGATTTTTTCTTGATATACCACAGTAAAAAGGGTTATCATGCCAATTTTATGAATCCCTTTTTCAGCACAACATAATCTATTTGACTTGACATTTACCTTTTCATTTTTAACTTTGTTTCAACATATCTGATCTTAAATCATGCTGAAAAAGAAAAAACAGATTTAGAAAATGTGTTTTTTATTTTATTTCAAACATACAAACATGGTTAATGAATCATTTAAAAGGCTGCAAAAGTAAATTCAGGTTGTAGATGTTTACGTATGACTTATAAGACTTAGATAAAATCAAGATAAATTCAACTATTCACCTTAAAAAGCGGGCATAGACAGAGTGGTATTTTGCCTGGGTGGCAGTATGGGCCTCATAGATGAGAAGCTTGATTCTGAACAGCATACTAGATGATCTCTTTGTCATATTTGACCTCCTCTGGTTAAAGGAGGTGATTTTTTATTCTGCTTTATACTTGATGTTTTTGCATAACGTCTTCATAGTATCAGAGGAGAAATATAATTATAATATCAGTTTCAGTGAATGTATGACACATGTTCACATGCTCCCTGTATTCTATGAGGAGTCATGAAAAATAATACTTGTTGGCATCCTTATCATCACCAGAACTTACACTGCCTCCAGCAATGAACTGTACTTATCACAGCCTTCTTGAAAAAACTAGTTAAAGGCTTTTTGTTGATTTATTCTACGCTTCATTTACAAGCAGAAACACACCAAATAATCACAAAACAAGCAACAATTCTCGCTCATTTTGAGTTTACTTCAAAAACCCCTCCCCCAGTGGACTACTTACATTGTTGTTACGACCCGGAAGAATGGTTAGGGGAAGATGGGAAGTAACAATAAAAGTAACCGGGAAGGGGAGACGATGAGTGGGAAAACAAAAGTCAGTATAAGCAAGTATTTATTTACACAAAAAACAATAACAAAAAGATAAACAACTAAAGGCGAGCACAAGGCAGATTATTAATAAGGCTAACCAAAAGTTCACTTGTCGACTAAATTAAACAAAAAACACCACAGGCTCTAGCCACCGGGAAAACCTGGTATCTTCACAAAACACACAGCAAGACGCAGTCAACGATCGGGATGTCGTTAGGTCAGTGAGAGGGATGAGGACTGAGAGAGCACAAGCCAGCGCAGCTGCCTTCTTATATCTGCCCCACTCATTACACCAAGCAAGTCCACCTGTCGCACCTAGGGAGGAGCCTACCTGAGAGAGACAAGACACAAGACACACCCCCACACACATAGCCGTTACAATTGTTTTAATGTTTAGTGAAGGCTGCTTAACTCGACATAGGTGGCCTCTCTAACATCTCTATGAGGGCATCAGTGTCAAAGTGGAGTGACTCTTTGAGTAAATAGGAGGGTCTGTGTGACACCACCTTTCCTCAGCTAACAATGCTGTGTTAAGATAAGATAAGATAAGATAAGATAAGATAAGATAAGATAAGAAATTTGCATTGTTGCAGCAGCAAGTGGACAGTAAAAGACATAATGTAAAAGAGCGCAATAACAATAAGAACAATAAATAATAAGTACAAAATAAGAACAAGAAATTGTACAATGTTTACAAGGTTGGCTGTATGAAGTGGTAGTATTCAGTTGCCCAGATGAAATTGGAGTAATATACATGGATATTGCATGTAAATGAAATTATTAGCACACATGAAATACTAATAATAATAATATTATAGAGTATTGAGCATTAAAGTGCTGTGTGATTCAATTGTCCAGGCTGGCCGGGGTGAGGTTTACTGGGAGCAGTGTTTGTTGTAAAGTCTGACAGCTGCTGGGAGGAAGGACCTACGATATTGCTCCTTCACACACTTGGGGTGAAGGAGTCTGTCACTGATGGAGCTCTCCAGCGCTGTCAGGGTGTCTTTCATGGGGTGGGAGTCGTTGTTTGTCAGAGAAGACAGCTTAGCCATCATTCTTCTCTCTCCCACCACCTCCACCGGGTCAAGGGGGCATCCCAGGACGTAGCTAACCTTCTTTATGAGTTTGTCCAGCTTCCTCCTGTCTGCCCCAGAGATGCTGCTGCCCCAGCTGATGACCCCATAAAAGATGGCCAATGCCACCATAGTGTCATAGAAGGTCTTCAGGAGTGCCCCCTTCACTCCAAAAGACCTCAGTTTCCTGAGCAGGTAGAGTCTGCTCTGGCCCTTCTTATAAAGTACGGTGGTGTTGTCTGTCCAGTCCAGTCTATTGTTCAGGTAAACACCCAGGTACTTGTAAGAGTTACTATTTCAATGTCCATTCCCTGGATGTTCTCTGGTGTCGCAGAGGAGTGTCTCTGTCTTCGGAAATCCACCACCAGCTCTTTAGTCTTCCCTGCGTTGATCTGGAGATGATTCCACAGACACCAGTCTACAAAATCCTGAGTCAGTTCTCTGTACTTCTTGTCTTCCCCATCTGTGATGAGGCCGGCGATGGCAGAGTCATCAGAGATTTTCTTCAGGTGACAGGTGGATGTGTTGTGTGAGAAGTCTGCAGTGTAGAGGATGAAAAGGAACGGAGCCAGGACTGTCCCCTGCGGGGCCCCCGTACTGCAGACAACTGTGTCACTGGAACCACGCAGGATGTTTCCCACAGCTGTGGCACTCTCCCCAGCTCCAGGCTCAGGTTGAAGATGTTCCCAACTATCCTGCACAGCTGGTCTGTGCGGGACTTCAGGAGCCTGGAGCTGATGCCATCAGGACCTGCTGCTTTCCTTGCCTTTATCCCTCAGAGCTGGTTCCTCACCTGGAGTGTTGTGAGGGACAGGTTGGGGCTGAGTGTTCTGTGGTGGGGGGTGGGAGTGTTATGTAGGCAGGTAGAGCAATGGGGGGTGGCTCTGAGCTGGGTGTTGTAGTCAGAGGAGTATAGGTGAGAGGGGGAATGGGGCAGCATGCTGGAGTTGCCAACGAGGGGGCTTGGAGCTGTGATGATTGGGCCGGGGGAGGGGCAGATGACTGCTGCTGAGGTCCTTGGGGTGTGGAGTCTTGGGCACTGGAACTATGTAGGATGTTTTCCACAGCTGTGGCACTCTTCCCAGCTTCAGGCTCAGGTTGAAGATGTTCCTAACTATCCTGCACAGCTGGTGTGTGCGGGACTTCAGGAGCCTGGAGCTGATGCCATCAGGGCCTGCCGCTTTCCTTGCCTTTATCCCTCGGAGCTGGTTCCTTACCTGGAGTGTTTTGAGTGACAGGTTGGGGCTGGGTGGCTCTGAGCTGGGTGTTGTAGTCAGAGGAGTATAGGTAAGTGGGGGGATGGGGCAGTTTGCTGGAGGTGCCAACGAGGGGGCTTGCAGCAGTGAAGATTGGGCCGGGGGAGGGGCAGATGAGTGCTCAAACCTGTTAAAGAATGAGTTCAGGTCATTCACCCACTGTTGGTTCCCCCCTGTCTGGGGCCAGAGATGGTTTTTAGGCCTCTCCAAACTCCACTGATGTTGCTCTGCTGCAGCTGATCCTCCATCTTCTTCCTTTAGCAGCGCTTCCCCTCCCTTAACTTAGTCCTCAGCTCCCTCTGCACAGCCTTCAGCTCCTCCTTGTTTCCTGACCTTAAGGCTCTCTTCTTCTCCTTAAGGAGGGCCCTTATATCAGGGTTAATCCAACAATGTACAGTCCTAATGGGCACAGTGTTCTCCACGCAAAAGTTTATGTAGTCCATATTGCAGCTTGTGAGGCTGTCAATGTCCTCCCCATGAGGATCACAGAGTTCATCCCACACTGTTGTTTCAAAACAGTCCTTTAAAGCCTCATTGGCTTCATTAGACCATCTCCTAACAGTGCGGGTGACGGCTGGTTGCCTGTGTACTAGAGGTTTGTACACAGGCAGGAGGTGAACTAGGTTGTGGTCCAATCTCCCCAGGGGAGGGAGGGGTGATGAGACTAGGCCTGTCTGATGAGCACGAACTGATGAAGCCCCTTGGTTCATCAGACTAGGCCTGTCTGATGAGCATGAACTGATGAAGCCCCTTGAATCAGAGGCGAAACGTCTTCACAGACATATTACCGAGTCCAGTTGCCTTCCATTTATTTGCCCAGAATGAGGATTCATGTACCCTTATTGTAAAGCATTACAACCCAGTCTCCTGTGTTATTTTGGGGTCTCTGTTGATTGGTGAAGTGACTGCATCCTTATCTTGCTTTACTACAGTCATAATACCCTCTCCGTGATACCTTTCAGCTTAGTATCCACTCAGTGAAACCTTTTTAATAGCTCAGTATCATTAAAGGTTTTAAAAAAATAGCTGAAACTTTTACAAGGCAGATTAATGGCAGCAGTCATTTTAGGACTGTTTATGATTAGCTTCTAGTGACTTCAGAATCCTCGTGATGCCTGAGTTTTTAAAGATTTAGGAGTTGGTTTAAGCACTAAAATACTTTGGAGCTACTTTTATAAAATTCTTCCAAAGTCTTCATCATATAAATAATAGGATGTAGGACAATAAACAAAGTCAAAACCTTGAGGATATTTTTGCTTCCTTAGAGATAAGTTCATTTATCTGTCATTTTAGGTTACAGACATGATGGTGGCCAACAGTCACAACCTCATTGTCACTGTAAAACCAGCTAACCAGAGAAACAATGTGGTGCATCGTGGGAGTAAAACCTCAGTCGGTAACTCTGGTTCTGTAGGCTTAGCTGGATCTACCAGCTCTGCTCCATCTCATGACTCACTAAGCCCTGTCTCTCAGAGCAACCCCTTTACTGCAAGGTATGCCATGGATAAAAAAGGACTGTTTTTTGTACTGCTAATGCTGATAAACATACTGCATGTTTTGTTACTTTTTTGCTAAAAAAATTAAACCTGCTGAACAAGAGCTGAAAAGTGTTGTCTCTGAATGTTTATCAAGGTGTTAAAGCCTTAGAACAACACTGAGACCATTAAATCCTGTATTACAATGACAAACAGAGCGACAAGCAGCAGCATGTTTTCAAAGAGGAAACTGGTGGGCAACAACAAGAGAGAAAAAAAAATATTGCATTTATAGAAACAGACAGAAAATCAAGTAAATAATGTAACTTGTAATCAAACTTTCATTGTTAAAAAAAATAAGTACACTTAAAAATATAAAATTCTTTACCGATCAGCCCTGTTATCATTTATTTTTTTTAACATGTATTAAACTTCTGTATTAGATTGTCATGTCTAGAGTCATCTATAACCATTATTTACTCTGCCACCTGTTGTTACTAAAGCAACAGCATTACAGAGGGCGACAGTGATAATGAAGACGATGATGGCGACCTAATTCTGGAGAGTGACTGCCTGATGCCCTTCGACTCACGACTCACCAACAGCAACAACACTAACCTTAACAGAGACTCACCTGGCAACAGCCTGCACAACTTCACTATGGTTAGGCCTCTCCGACAGAGCGTCTCATTGCCTAGTAGTGTTGGAACAACCTTAAATGACAGCTCCATGATGGTGTCCAATCACAATGAAAACCTTGCCCACACACTGGGGAGTGGTCAAGAGCGCATGAGAGAGGAAAACAACATAATAACACCCTGACCATGACAACATTGACTGCTTCACTGGAACAGAGCACTGTGACCATAACAAATGCACATGGCTGTGCTCGTGTTAGCCAGACTTGGCAACAGGGGTGTGAATCACAAGTTTCATCACGATAAAATATATAATTTTTTTGAACAACAATACAAAATTGACTGCTCTCAAAAAGTCTAATCAATTCAGGGGCCTGCAATTAAGTTATATCATATGCCCATTCAACACAGTTACAGAAGAAGCTGCCACCCCTTTTTTCTGCTTTTGGCCAATAAATAAATAAATGAATAAATCAATAAGAGAATGAATGAATAATTGTAAAAAAAACTGTAACTACTAAAGTGCAGTAAAGTTTAAAAATTGAGAGTGTAAGAAGTAAACAAAGGGAACGGAATTTAATGTGATTACAAAAATTGCAAATTTTTATTTAATTTTAATTTTTTCTTTTTAAAAAATCTAAAAAAATTGTTGTCACACAATGATCATGATTCAACACATTGTTTTATTTAAGATATAAAAGTTTATATGGATTTTTAATATAATGTATTTATTGATTAGTTGTTTAGCTCTTCTGTTCTAGTATAAGTATAGCTTTTACAGTTGTACACTTGCAAAGATGGGAGATTTATAACACAGTTCATGTTATCTGTTATACCTGATACATTATTCAGATTTTTAAAATAATTTTAGCAGTTGGTATTCAGACAAAAGTTTGGGGGAAACGTGGAATAATTTAATATGATTTTCACTAAATGTAATAATCCAAGATGCATCAGAGACAATAAACACACTATTAATTACAATGGGGTATATGTCAAAATAAGAAAATTCCTTTAATGTTTGAAAAGTGCAGTGCAATAGGGCATCAGTATCTGTGTGAGTGGCTGTGTGTGGGTGGGGGTGCTCTTGGAATACTTAGTTCAGAATTGTTAGAAAAGCAGGCTGACTTAGTCACACACTGCACTCTGCTGTCCTACTCTGTCTCACTTCCTGCTTCTAGTTACACCAAAAATATTTTTGTTCTGTTAAACTGAATCAGTGTTGTCATTAAGTTTACAAAATAATATAATGTGCATAGAAGATGTACAACTGATCACAAATCCTCTCTCTTAACTTCACCATGGGTGATATCCGCCTGCCATTTTAAAATTACGCTGTATACTCTGGTTTTTGTTTAATATCTTAAAAGAGGTATTAAACAGAGGTCCATACATAGTATGCCTGTGGTAAGGTTTAGTCCAGTTTCTCCTTCCTTCACTGCCATGTTGGTCCTATACTGCTCAGAACAGCTGTTGTGCTAAAGGGAAGGTAAAGGAAAAACCTGACTTGAAAACAGCCATGTTTTTTTCTTTTAAAGATTTTATTTGTAGACATTTTGATTTTTATCTACACAGAAAAATACAAACATCACAACAGCAACTACAACAACAAACAAACAAACTGCCAGCCTACAAAGAGAAATTTTGTAGGCTATATTGAGGATCTTGATTGCATCACCCACACATAATTCCAGCAAGTCATCTATCAAACAGGGACAGATCTGTTTCCCCTAGTTCATTTAGAGAGCAGACAAAGCGGCCACAAGGGATTTGATTGGGCACATGGTCATCTTTCATAGAAAGCTGTTAAGTATGACATCAGTAAAATATGATGACAGAAAATTGCAGAAAAAGTAGTGATGAACACCAATAGATGGATACAGCTGAGCAGGTGTAATCAGCTTACAGGAAATACAACTCCTAAATCAACACAGAATTGTAATGTATGTAATCTTGTAAGAAATGTCATTTCCTACTGGCTGTTTGTAAGAAAAGGTTTAAGTCGTTCTGCGACAGGTTACTTGATAACAACTCTTAAAAGAAAGAAAAAAATCAATTTCTCAGAGACATGTCAAAAAAATCAACACGAAACCACTCTTCAACCTCCGAAAGATTAAACATTTTGTCTAACAACCCTTACTCAAGGGTAAGGTTGGGTGTAATGATGGGTTATACTGGTTTTTGGGATCACCAGGAAAATTTCTGTTGGCCTGGCAAGCTGATTGGCCTGGAGTGTGGGTGGGTGAGTGGGTCATTAGCCTCCTGTCTTTTACTTGATGACATTATCTCTGTCATGAATCACATATACATTATGCAAACTCCATGCATTAACTTTTACTTACAGCCAGTTACAGAGTTTGCATTTAAAAAGTTAAGTTAATAGAGCGGCATACAATTATCATTATTATAATTATTATTATTACCTCACACGTACACACAGTCTATTTTCTGTGTTGTATTTGAGTATGCAAAGACCCCACATTTTTTGTACAATTGCACTTAGCCAAACTGACTTAAATACAGAGAGGAGTCTTGTGTTTCTCCTATTTTAACACTCTGACAACCTAGTTGACGACTGTGGGATTTTAATGAACACAATCTAGCTACGACTTAACTAGGCTACATAACGTATTATTTGCAGTGGGCGAAGAGATTCTGCACTAAAGACACATGATGTATTGCTACAGCAATGGAACGTGTTGTTTTTTATAAGATTAACTTTTGGTAACATGACCAGAGAAACCCACTTGAGTTTACGTGGCACCATGACATTTTCCCTCATTCAGAGTCATCATGCATTCAGCTACAAGTTATTTTTCCTTGGATTCGCTGTACTGTAGTTTTTGCTGGTTGCAGAGATGAGTCGTTAAATTAGAGTTGTTGCCCCCTTTCGTGGCGATTTTTTTCTGTATGTGCAGCAGTCACTGCATTTTTCCCTCAGCACTCGTAAAATCCAAAACACACCCACACTCTAGGCTGAGTCCTTCCATGAGGCGAAAAATGACTCCGGAGCGTCTTCACTGCCCTCGCTTTACGTCAAGTTGTACCAACTCACGTTGCATGATGCGCCTGCGTGCCTGCGTCTTACCGTGCTGAACACTGTCAACGGTCAAGCCAGCCGTCATTCGTTTTTGCGTGGTCAAATCAGCCACTCCTAAATTTCGAGTGCACCCGTGGTTTAACGTTAATCTTAATAGGAAAAGTGCAAACACGGCCGGGTAATAATGCTGTAGGCGCGAGGATGCATTATTTCCGTTTTTCAAAAGAAGATTACAAGACAGATTTGTTCAAATATGAGAAAAACACGCCTGGTTTGTTCAGCGATCATATATTCCGCACAATGGCTGTTCCAATTCAGGACCACTTTGACTACACACTCAATTTCTCAATATCAAATTTTTACTGTACAATGTAGGTTTTGAAAAAAAAAAAAAATCTTTGCTTAGAAAAGGCCATATGCCCGATGTTTGAGGTACTGTTAAAAAAACACTCTCCATAACACTCCATAATTTCTGCAGATTCCAGTTCAGGATCACTCTGACTACACAAAGACTCAATATCAAACATTTTTACTAAAAAAAGGAGAAATTTAGGTTTTAAGCTCCCATACCTTTGCTTAGCAAAAAGGCCTCATATCTGACAAAACACATGCAAGTTAGAGCAGGGTCAATGGTCAAGCTTTTGATGGGGTTTTTATAAGAATCATTTGAAATATTGTTTCTTCACATACCATTCAAAGTTGCCTCCTTCACTTTTTACAAGGAAAGAATTTGTTGCATTTAATCAAAATTTATATAAAGTTGTAATTGGTTATGACCATTGGTTGCTTTCTGACTGGTTCTGGCTAGTTGTGTTCGTGTCTGCTTCACCTTTTTAGAAAATAAAAAAGGTTCATCTTCTGTACACATATACTTTGTCTGCTGTTGAATTAAATACATTTTGTCTCATGCATCTTAGCTATGAAGATGAAACATCTACCAAGTCTATCATCGATTCACAAAAACAGCTGGGCTTTTTACAACTAAACACTGGGGAAACAAACTCAAATTAGATTGTTTCAGAAAATAAAAAGTAAATTATCTCAGCTGAATTATCATAATTTCAGATGCCTCACAGGTAGTATGATTTAAGCAGCAGAACTGTTTACCATGTTGTCATGTGACTTGAGAGCGATAGTTGGTAAAAGTAATGCACCTATAAGCCAAATTGCTTACAACAACAAAACTGAAGTGACAATAAATTATAAAGGAAGAAAGCGTCTACATTGAGTGTTTGTTTTTCGACTCAAAGGTTTTCTTATGAGAGGCACTTGTTTGTATGGAGTTTTTAAATTAAAAAAAAAACAACAAATGTAATGAAGATGGTTATTTAAATAATTTCTGAATTTAATTTATACAATAAAAAGTATATCTTCACATATACTGTTAGGATATGAAATTATAAGAACTATTATAGAAGATTTTGGCCATATCAGTCATCCCTAACACAGGAGATGTGACAAAATCTGGAGAGTTTATCCCAAAACATTACATTTTATATTGTCATTTATTTTTTTTTATTTTTTATTTTTTTTACTGAAGATATGTTTCATTCAACAGCCACAGTTAGTTGTTACTTACCAATCCAAAAGAGGAAGGCAAGTTTAGCATCAGACTTCATGTTTTTCTTGGCCAGCTGTCTCCAACATGGAAAAAACATGCCAATCTTTATCCTCATCTTACCTTGTTTGCATCATTTCTCTTGTTGGCAGCAGACCTTTGTTTCTTTCCTGGGAGGCTTTGAATCCCAACCTGATTATGGTCATTTCCACAAACTTCATACACTCATTGTGTTTACATCAGCAACATACACTAGCTATCTAACTCAACCACTGAGTAATTTTCAGCTTATAGCAGTGCTTCTCTTCTACTGGCCCCACCTCTTCGTCCTGCTGGCTGCGACATACCAGAGGCTAAAGTGAGTCAGTATCAGTATCTAGTGGCAGAAGCAGTATTACAAGAAAGTACGGGCGAAGTGCTATCACAGCCATATATGGGCAACTTTGGCATGCCACCAAAGCTGTTACTTCTGGACACTTTGTTGATGGGGATAGTTATTTTTTTAAAAAAAATACAATTTCTTCTAGATTTTACACATGGCACCCTTAAGCTTCAGATTAGGTTTCTTAAAATGCGTTTATGTTATTTAAATCAACTTCATAGCCTACTGGTGTTTTCTATATGTTGAAGACTAAAATAAAAGGTTGTAAACTACTGTGACAACTGTACTAACAGAAGAAAATAAAATGTATTTTCCTAATTCCACCCAAAATAACTCAGATCTCAGCATTTGAAAAGTCTGGAACGTACATGTTCAACTTTGTTCAGAAGTTGTCGCTGCTGAGCTTTCCACCTGGGTGGTTACTGTGGGAGTAGTGCTATTTTTACTAGTATGAGAGCGTACATATGACGTATACACATGTGTGCACAGTTAACATGTGGCTCCTTTCGAATGTTGTTTAATAACTGTTCCTACTATGACAAGTTTACATGATATAAGTCAACTATATTCAACTTTTTACCCCGCCCAATGTTAATACCTTGCTTCTTCTACATTTTGTCATCTAACTTCCCCTAAAGCTGACATGGTACTCCTTGTAGTGATGAAGAAATTGATTGAAATTAAGTGATGTCTAGGAACTTCCACCCCCTACTGCCATGAACCTTTGATCTTGATGTAGTCAAATGACGTCTTGACTACAACAACCATCCATTAGTTCATGCCAGCTGTCTGTCAATGTCAATGTCAATGTCAGCTTTATTTATATAGCACATTTAAAAGCAGCCAGTGGCCAACCAAAGTGCTTTA
>JAQMCX010000189.1:0-14459 GCA_029814765.1 Acanthurus leucopareius | reverse complement strand
CCCTTTTCTGTATCCATTTCTGCTTTGTAACCGTTTGCAATGTTATTTTAGCGCCACTTCCTGAAACTACGGGAGCTAGCAAGGCACAGACCGTGCGTGCGTTAATTGCGCGTTAAAAAAAATTAGTGCCGTCAAAAGGAGTTTGAGTCAACACATTATTAACGCATTAACTTCGACAACCCTAGTTGCGACATAACCGGTAACAATGCATAATGCGTCCGATGCAGATTTTCTGTCATTATTGTCAAAGTACACTGCACTGTCACCCCATGACTGTGCAGAAGACTGGGTTCTCACTATGTCCATTATTTGCTCTAATTTATTGATTTCATAGAGGTTAACACAGCTTTTGTTTTTGTACCTCTTTTTATCATTTACTCTGTTACCAGTGGCAGGATCTAAAAGACCTGTTGGCTTTGTTACAACGTAGCGCCCTCTAACAGACATTAACATATTTATCAAACAATTACCCATGATCCACAATTACAATATGAATGCAGATAAAACAGAAAGTTACTTCAGACCTAAATATTTAAATTCCTTGACAAATGCTTTTGATCACAAAAATCTCTGATTTTTTCTCCAAAAAAAACCTCTTTCCTCTTTAGGACCTTTCCAGAAATTATCAACAGCGTGGAGCTCAACAAAGTCGTTCACATTCTTAACAATCATTGTGTTGCATGTGTCTGATTTCATCCGATACCCTCTCCGCTGATTTGAGCTTATGTAGGATAGCTTCAGCAGCACCCTGAACTCTGGCTTCACTGATGTAAACACGTTTGAACCTCAAGAAACACTGGACAGCAGGAATGAAATGCTCAGTCCACAACCTCTTCATAAGTTGTTGAAAGTTGCTCCCATAGAAATAATCGGGAATATCCTGCAGACACTCGTGGTGTTTCTGACTGAGATGATTAGTTTGACAACTGCAATAGGTCTCTTCCCAATAATTAAGCAGAACGATATCAAGCAGATGTAGGATGACTGATTTAACGCTGTCAATAAAACCCTCAGACAGCACTCAGTCAGTTTGGTCTCCTAGCACTCCATTTTCTGGTATAGGGGCAGTGTTGCTGATGAGGCACAGGTCGTCGCAGGCAGTGACGTAGTAGAAATACCGCTCCACAGAGATGACACTGGAGGTGGAGATGCTGCAGGTGCCTCTAACATCAGAGCCTCTATCAATCGAGACGGGGGTCCAGGAGGTGTCTGACTATACGAAATTTGTTTTGTCATTAAACAATATTTATTTATTTAATTATTACAAAAAAAGTCAATGTGAAATATGTTTTCAAAACACACACACACAGCATCTATCATTTGTCATTAGAAGTCCATGTGTCTGATGATTTTTGGGACACACAAGGATGGAAGTTGAACAGTTTGCACACCAGACGTTATATTGTCAAAAACAAGCTGCTTTTTAATATTCTTGAAAGATGCCTTGATTCTGTCTCTTTTGATTGCATTGTCAACTTGACTGAACACACTTCATAGAGACCTCCAGTCACTCCACTGGATGAAGAAAACAGCTTTAAACCATGTATTATGTTCTTGAAGAGTGAGAGGATAAGGGTGTATACTCCAATCCTCACGGCCTCTGGATGCAATCAGTTTCTCCCTATCCTCACAGACATTCGGAAAAATAAAATCCTCCGATGCACGGTTGAAACGGTCAGCTTCAATACAGTACATTTCTGGGCCTGTAGCGCTGTGCCACTGCGCAACATAGATGGACTCAGGAAAACCAGCTTGATCCAGGTCCGAGCACACAGTAGAACGAAACAGTCTCCAGTCTTTTATGGACATACAACATGTCCACTTTTCATCATCCGCATCACCAGCACTCAACCTCATACTCACACAAAGCATAACTCTCCCATCATGATATTTAACAGAATAAGCGTAGCCATTGACTCCCTCAAAATCCATGTTAAATTCAAACATCCCTGCAGCAGATGGACCATACTGTCCACGTATCTTCTTGAGAGGGGCACCATCTAATGCTACATCACATGGACACACAACAGTACACATAACTTCAGCACTGCTTACTTGGTTGGGATCCATTCTAACACAATCAGAGGACCTTTTGCTGTTTTTGCTCAGAAAATCTCGGAGGAAAATGGATATGTGCAGACCAATTTCCATACACACGTTTAAATATATACGTTTTCACAGGTAAACCCACCCACTATGACGTGGCTTCAGTGACGTTTAACATACATACACATACACGTTCATGTGCGCACGCACGCACAAAATTCGACACATTTCACGTGCACCTGTACCTATATCATACTACTTGTGTCCGTAGACAACTTGCTGCAAAGACTTTGCTTTTGTTCATCCAAATAAGAATGAAGTGAGAATGAAACCTTTTGTGAATGAAAGCAACAGTGGGAGAATCCACTTAGATATCTGAAGTGTTCTCACTGATGTTGTTTATCAGTTCATTCCATCTGGTTTCATATACTCCACAAAATGTATGAGTATCTTTTGCTGCACTGTGGTTGTTCTGAACATTTGTGTGGCTTTCAACAAGCAGTGCAGTCTTTGCTAAGCTGTGTCCAATTTTGAGAGCTATACTTGGACACTTGTATTAATTGGTTTTACTGTCATGGCCAGCTATGTATTTCACTGCTAGCACAGCATGCATACAATTTGCAGGTTTGATATGGTCTTTAGTGATCTTCAAGGGAGTGGTTTTCCTTGAGCATACCAGAAGCTTTCAAGTACCCTCAGTTTCAGCCAAATGTGTCCATGTTTGCCAGTATCATATCCAAGATGGTTGTACAGATGCTCATCATACTCCATGATACAGACATCAAGTTCTTCGTTGACGCTACCTGACTCTTTGACACAGCATGGTGACTGGACCCAGTAAAATAACAAAGACCAGAATGTGTTTGGCAGGTTAGCCAAAATGAGTACCTGGTTCTGGGTCAATGCAGCTCCTGAACAGTCCTGCTCTGTTTTACCGGAGGAGGTAGCCTCATCTCCATTGGTAGACAGAACTACAAATGATCATAACGTAAGTGTGATTAAAGCACACACCACACCTGCTTATTTAAATATCTATCAGATACCAGTTTAAATAATGCAACAGTGTGAAAGTACTGAAAAGGAATTATCGATCGTTCTGATTAAGTGTTTAAAGACTAGGGTGGGGCTTCATGGACAGAAAGATGGAGTTGGTGTAGCTGGTGTTGGTGGGGTTGGTGAGAATGGTGGGATTGGTATAGGGCACCCCCAAGGTTGTGTTATTTTACTTCAGAAGACTGGTACCCTTGGTACCTAGAGTTTGATTTTGTACAAATAATAATAATAATAATTATAAATAATAACAAAAAAATGTTACAAACAAGATTTCAAAGCAACAACTCATCTAAGTTATGTTTGTTAGTACTTGTAAAACAGTAGCTGAGCACATTAATTAGTTTACAGTTGTTATGTAACAAAGTACATTCTTTCAGTAATGTTCATACTAAAAAGTACAATTTGAAGTACTTGTATTTCACTTAACAGTTTTTTTTAAATTTTATTCAACTTTAATACTTTTCTGAGGGAAGTTTATTACTTTTCACTAGATTACATTTGTTAACAGCAATAGCTACTGTATTCATTTATTTTAAGACAATAAAGCTTGAAGATCGTATTGAAACAAGATTCTTCTTTACAACATGGGTGCTTTTGCACTGCTAGAGACTTTACAGGCCAAGTCAGACCTGGATATTGTACCGCCTGCCAAAAAGTTTCAGAATCTAATACCAATGCAGCAGTGGGGTTGATGCTCAGACAAACTGAAGCAGAGGCAGATCATGTTATATATTTTTTTTAATTTTATACAAGAAGGCTTGTACACTTTGACCTTGAGATAAAATAAGATAAGATAAGAAACATCCAGATGCCTAGAATTCTCAGAGTAGCACTAAAAAGTGGTGTCTGGTGAGAGAGCTCTAGACACCAGATGACACGGACAGTGAACACTATAAACTCGGCAGCTCAGTAAAGGGAACTATTCAAAGAAATACCTTATGTGCTTATCTACTTGATCTATTTAGTGGAACAAAGTATAGGAGAATGCATTAAGTAGATGCTGACAGAGAATGTAAGGAAGTTCATACAGAGAGGAGGTGGGATGACTCATCTGTTTCATTGGACCAGTGTACAGAAGGAATCTGCCTAAATTCAATAGCTCTCAAATGGTCTGTTTTGGAGGGTGATCTTGTTTTTTTTAATGCAAACTCAAAAGGTTAACCCATGCCCATACATGTTTCTAAGACGGAACTAATCTTGAGTGAACCCTGTATTTAAGGTCCTCTTCAGTTCAAGATTTGAGTGTCTTTCCTGTGAAACCAAGGCATGCAACATGCATGTAGTTGGGCTCATCTGTTCTCCAGGTAACATTTCAGGATAAAATAATTTTTTGCCCAACATTAAATGGGCTTGAATGCACTTATCACATCCATCGTGGCCTCCATGCCCTTTTGTTTATGTAACGAATGGCTGTTCTGGGGCATCACAAAAGAGGGACAAGTGAAACATCCCCTGAGCTACAGTAAAGCAGTGAAGCATGCTGGTATTCACTGGGATCATGTTGTTTGTTCCCTCAAAAAGAAAAAAAAAGTTCCTTTTAAAAGTTTATTTATCCAAAACTGGCCAAAGTTGTTTTGCAGAACTTTTGAATAACAGCAGTTCATCTATGCTCACCTGCAGCTTGACTGTCAGCTTGTGGCAACAGTCCTTCTTTGTTTTGGTGCAAATGTGCCAATATGTCAAAATGGACGTACTCCCCACCAACAAATGTTTTGACCTCATGTCAATGTGATGTTTTCATTGAAGTTCTTAAACAATAATGTGAACTCGGAGACACTGAGGGCAAAACATGCCCACTGAGTTAGCAGCTCCCCACATGAAACACAGTGGAGCATCTGATCTGCATTTTGAATGGCTTGGGTGAAGCCAACATTCATAAACTCTTTCTTGTGTTTTCATTTCAACATCATGCAAGTGAACTAAGTAAGGGAATAAAGAAGTCTCACTCAACATTACCCCAGCCACAGAGTACAAAAAGTTTTTTGGGTCCAAGGTTTTTTTAATGTTTTTTTGTTCAGAAGAGAAGAGGTTTTACGAAACACTGCGACCACTGAGGCTCTGATTTCCCTTAGTCTTGGTTTAGTATTTTTTCTTTTGTTTTTAATGTGGGAAAGTCACCCATAATAAGCCTATAATGTCAATATTGTAGAAATAATCCTAACTCACAACACCCTTCAAACAAAAATATCCTTTCTGAACCCACATTAAAGAGCAATATTCAATAAAACAGCCATTAGAACATGAATTGATACAGTCCACTATGTCAGGATCTCATTCTAGAGTCATGGCTGTAAAATTGTAATTTTTACTTTTATCCACCAGATGGCATTATATTCCCATTCTTGGGATACACAGATGATTGTACTAATACAATAGTCTCCTGTAGGGACACTGTTACTACTTAATAGAATCAATAAAGGCATTGTTTGCAACTGAAATTATGTGTGTGTGTTGATAGTGATTTTGGAGAGTAGCATGTCTAAAACAACAAAAAGTGTATGTGTGTCATTTTCAGCAGTGACAGTATTCAGTGATTGATATGATGCTCAACTAACTGCTGTAAATTTCTGCATATGTGTTACATTATGCTGGGCTTTGGCTTTGTTAGTGTGACTTTAGGGGTGTTTTTCTTTCAGTCTTTGTACTGTTGTACTTTATGAAGAAAGAGCAAGTGGTCTCCAATGGCATTGTTGTTCATCACTGTTTACTTGTCTTTCATGTACAGAGATAAAACATGAGCTTGACTTTGATACAGAAATTCAAATCCCTTCCGTATTTTCTTCTTACTGTATATGCTCCTCAGAGAAGGATACACTCTTTTGAGTTGTCAAAACATGTGGTATGTTGCTGGCTCCAAGGATTTCTCTGGGAAAAGAGCTATTGTTGGTTGTTTTTGTTTGTTTGTTTTGTATTTTAAATCCAGTGTACACTTTTTTTAACAGCTGCACATGTAAAATGGTTCCTGTCAGTGTCATATTATCATATCTGATGTTTTAGATGAATTTCACTGCTCTTTAAATGTGTCTGTTGCATTCTATTGCTTTAGATGTTTAGGTTGAGCTCACTGCACTTTATCCACATAATTTACTTTACTTACTAGTGACTGAACTTTTTTCACAGTCAGCTTTGCTGTTATCTGGTTTGTGTTCCAGGGTAAAATGGGTGAAAATGCCCAGAGGCAACTTCTCACCTCTGGAGATATAAATTTCCTGGTGGAGTACTGTTTGTATTCAGGTCTTGGCCCACGCTCTGGCTATCTACAACCAACGCCATCCTGATACACCGAAGACTGTGCTGGGCCAGACTTGGTGGATAAATTTTCTGTGAGAGGCATCATCCCCTGACAGCCTGGACCCCAGACATCATCGACCATGGGAGGACATCCTGCACTCAGAGGGGCCCATAGAAGACTACTTCAGGCTCCTCACAGCCACCCTGGTGGAGCATGGGTTGAGGGAGAAGCCCCGCAAAATCTACAACTATAACGAGACAGGGTTTCAGCTGGACTCAGCCAGAAGACATGCCATCGTGCCCCAGGGGACCAAACTTGCATAAAGGGAGACCCAGGGAACCAGGGACCACATCATTGTCCTGGCCTGAGGGCTATCCCAGGTTCCCCTATAACAAGGAAGGGGTCCTTGACACCCTCTATGGGAAGTCTCCACTAGGACACATGGACAGTGAGCTGTTTAGGAAGTAGTTTATCCAGCATTTCCTGAAGTTTGCCAATCCAGAGCACCTGCTGTTGCTCGTCATTGACGGCCACCAGTCCCACCTGGATCCAGAGCTGGTCTGGGTGGGACAGAGGGAGGGGGTTGTTCTCTTGCGTCTGCCACCACACACTTCTCACATCCTTCATTCTCTGGATGTGAGTTTCTTTGAACTCTTGAATGCAGATTTCTCTGGTGTTACAGGATATCTGTCGGCTGCAAGCCACTCCATCTCGGTTTCCCAGAAGGAGTTTTTAAGGGTCCTAAGAGACTTCTACCAGCGGGTGAAGAATCGGAGAGTGGTGATGACTGAGTTTAAGAGGTGTGGCCTCTACCATCTGGACCTAGTGGCTGTTGACTGGCCACAGGTCATGCTGTCAGGGCCATGGGACCTCCACAGTACATCTTCCAGCCCTATCGGCATCTTCCTGGGCCAGGCCTGATGTTGCCCACCCCTCGAACAACCACCATCCCCAGTTGCCCCTTGCCCTTCCCCTGCCCCAGAGCCCACCACCTGCTGTCCCCAATCCCTAGAGCCCACGCCCTGTCCCACTTTCCCAGGGCTGACCCCTAACCCCTCACCCGGCCCAGTCCATTTCCAAATCCCTACTTCTCCCATCCCCTGGTAACATCAGGCTGGATCACTGCAGACCTGGTTCACCTCCTGGCCGAAATCAGATGCGCCCGCAACACCAGCAGGGTCAGGAGGCCTGCCTAGGGACATCGTCACCCATCTTCTGGTCCACAGGTGAATGATAAAAACTCATCAAATACCAAAATATATCAAATATTGTGATGCATACACATAACATTAATATGTATGTTAATGCTGTCATATTAAAACATCATTATTTCTTTTGGGGCCTTCAACATCAGCAGCAGTTGGTGGCTTCCAAGGGTCCCAGACTTCTTCCTCTCCCTCCAAGTGTAAATGCTTTTATATAACTTGTAAATAAATAACACATCACATCACGTTTTGGGTGATTATCTCTGTATGCACATTTTCATACTGTGAAAACTTACACATTCCTGCTGAAAGTCTACTGCTATTTATTTCAGGGCATATACATTTAACATTCTTTACATATTCTCTTTGAGATAATGTTAATGTTTCTGGACTTTGCAGTACTGACTTTTTACATTTTCATTTTTGCTTACTGTTTGTTGTGCACCAAAATATTAAAACAAATTCCTTTTATGTTAAAACCTACTTAGTGATAAAGTGCTGAAAAATTGATTCTGATTCTGAAAACAAGCAACACTTTCACGTGCTAGTAACATTAGCTTTCATAATGAGAAATGTCTAAACGTTGCTTTTTTTTTTTAAAACAGCGCCCAGCTCACCATTCTTGACCAGCTCCTCCTCCCTGTCCACTGGACCCATCACATCCACTGGTACTTAATGTTAAGCCATTGCATGACAACTCATCAAAATCAGGAAATGTTCTTGAATATATTTTTCTGTGAGAAGGTCACACTGCAGAGACAGAGGAGGACCAGACAGATTGGTGGTGTGGCTGGAGCTGGAGACCTGATCCTCCAGAGGATCTGGAGAGTTTCATGTTGTGAGTCCAGTGTGACACCTGCAACAGATAGTCATCCAGCTCCTCCTCCCAGCCAACACAGATGGTGTGATACCATGCTGGTTTTTGTTGTTTTTTTGGTGTGTAGAAGGTAAACTAAATTTATTATGTTGCAGTATTTGTTTTGTCTTCAAAGGTGTTTTTTTGTTGTTGTTGTTGTTGTTGTTGTTTGAATAAATATTTTTAGGAATTTATTTCATTTAATCATTTGTCTTTTGATTGCATTGATTGCAACCATTAAAAGCATTCACCCATTCACACATACATTCACACACTAATGCCATGTGGCTCTTTATAAAATGCCATCAGGAACTCGTACACGCACATTCACACACTGCTGGCACAGCCACCGCGAGCAATTTGAGGTTCTGTGTCATTCTTACATCCTTCTCTTACCTACATATATTTTATTTAGACATATATAGATTTGAATATGGGAACAATATATATGTCTGTGTGAATTACAAGTATGTAAATATTATGGTAGAATGTATATATGTGTGAGTTAAATTATATGAATATGAAAGTAAAGTGCATGATTGTGTACATTAAAAATATATAATTATGAGAGTAAATATATATATGAGGGTGAAAATATATGCATGTTAAAGAGAAATGTACAAATGTAAGAAGTTCCAATTAAATAAATGTCTTAAAGGGCCCTTTGTATGTTTTGTAATGATTCCAGTAAGGTTGCTGTATTTTTGCACCCGCCCATCAAATAAAATTAACAAAATGAGTGGGAGAGGACAGCAGAGTGCCAGTTGTTACAACTAAACATAGGCCTAGGGCGCTCTCACACCTGCCTCGTTTAATTCGGACTTTCGGACTATTAGTTTGATCTGAACCAAAAAAGCAGGAGTGAAACTTCACCTGGACCATGGTATGGACCACACAGCTGAAACTTGGTCTGAACCATAGTTCGGTTTGTTTCCAATATAAAAGCAAAGGTTCAGACTTTCGTACCAATGACAGGAAGTTACAGCAGGCGTCACATTCATAGACAAGATAACCACCTTTTGAGGTGAGAATTGTACATAATTTCACAGTAAGCTTTTTGACCGTTATTTGTACAACATCCAAGAACTGTTTCTCAAGCAGAATTGAGAAACAGTGAAAATGCCCCTGGGTGTAGCAGTTGGGGAAATGTAAGAGAAATCCAAACTGGAACAAAAGACAAGATTTATACTATTGTGGGAAATGTTGCCCTGATAAATCATATCAAATATCAACCCACTTATTAAGAAGGAAAAACTCAGTCCATCAAGACATGTGAGGATATGTGATTATGTTATTTGATTTTTTATGACTGTTTAGTGATTCCCTTTCAATTAAAATGAATGAAAAATGTTTACTATCGTAAAATAATCTCAAATATTTCAATCAATCAACTTTGTACATGTTGACAGGCACAAAGTACAATAAACCACAAGAAAAACAATTAAAACAAATATACACACACACAAACCAAACCAAGTACCAGTATAAAAGGCACTTGTACCTGTATCTCCATATAGAAGATTGATATCTCTCTGAGCTGCACCAGAGATCGGTCATTAGCCTGATAAAATTATTTTGAGACACATTTAAGCAACAATTACATTTATACAGAGGATTTCTTAGAAGTGCTTGAAAAGTCAACACTCTTATCTTATTAAACAAGACACTTGCGCTACTCCACCTGGGCTTTTTTATCAGTGTCCTCATGCAATAATTCAAGAAACTTTAAATTTTTGAAAGCTTGTCTTCTTGAACTTCACCCACAAGGGGGCGGTATTCAAAAGGGTGCAGTAAGCTCTGAGGAGCAGAACTCATAAAGCATCTGAGCATGTGTGAATTTTCTTATCAACATGTTAACCTGAGCATAAAACACATGGCCCTATCTATACATATCATCATCATCATCATCATCATCATCATCATAATCATCTGTCATCTGATTGGTAATGAAGTGACCTAGATATTTTGTTTTGTCACAAACAGAAATTACATGCATTACATAGTGATATACAAAAGAGTATTCATGAGGGCAAAATAGGGAGTGTGGGGGCTGGAGTATCAGTACATCCATAATTTACATTGAACTGTTCATTAAGGTAATTAACATTAAGTGAGCTGTAAATGGTAGTGTTAAGGTGACCTGTTCAAATCACAAGGTGTAACTTAATGGAATACCTTGATCTAAGGCCAACACAAGGAGGAGTGTCAAGAAGATATGAAATTGAATTTATGAATGAGACAGTTCAGTTAGTAGAACCAGCTCAGTTTATAAACTATATGCATTAAACCTCAACTACATCAGACTCCAAGAGTATCTTGTGATTATTTAAAGATATTATTGTTTTCATTTGAAGAGTTTAGAATTATTATAGTTATAATTATTGATTATTGGAAGTTATAAAGTGTGGATGAATGTAGAATGGATGGATAACTAATCTTTTCTGGCCCCTGGCAGGTTTTTCACTGAGACTATCTATCTTTGAGGTCACTGATTCCACCACTTACAATGATTTTTCTAACTTTGACAACCAATGAAACTAAATGATGGAGCAATAGAGAGATAAGTACGGGATTTAAGAGGAGCGTAACAGTGATGGAGAACAAGGGTTTGACAAAGAAGGTGGGACAAATAAGTGTCATATTTAAATATAGTCACTAATTGTTCTGTTTATAAAGAGGGAAGGATTATGCACAAGGTGTGTCCACAGACGCAAACACTGTCTTTTGGTCAGAGTTTTTTTGATGGTGCAGCTAACAGGGAGGAGGGTGTCCACATTTTTATTAATGTGACAGGACAAAGAGTGGATGGCTGTAGGCAGAATCTTAGCCAAGGTTTGTGTTGAGGATATACTTTTCTACAAGTCATGCTCCAACTAAGGTGAGCCCTTATAATGGAGGAACATGACAGAGGGACTCAAACAGACTGACTAACTGTTTGAGTTCTTCTTATTGAGTCAGTCAGAGAGGGGTCTTGTTTCAACAGCCAAAGTGCGTTAGATTAGATTACATGGCAGAAGGTTAAGGCCAGACGCTCCTGTTTCCTCCTACAGTCCTAAGCCATACAGGTTAGATTGATTGGTGACTCTAAATTGCCCATAGGTGCCAATGTGAGTGTTAATTGCTGTATGTCAGTCCTGTGATGAACTGGCAACCAAAGATCGCCCATTGTAAGCCGGGCTCCTGACCACCAGCCCCTTGCCAAGGACATGCAGTCACAGATATTGAATGGATGAATTATTAGATATTAGAATTGAAAATTAGTTGATTCCAAAATGATGTTTAATCTTGTTTGGCACCTTAATGAATGTACATGTACGTATTATTTCCTGTTTTTGTTGTCATTGTTGTCAAATAGAAAAAAAAAGATTAAGTACTCTATGAATCTCAAAGCAAATACTGTATTAATATATGCAGAGCTCTTTGTCACATCCCAACCTAAATATGCATTACTTCTTACAATCCTGGTATGTATTTGTTTACAAAGGCTTGTTTGTGTTTGGGTTATTTGTTTATAAAAGCTTGTTAACTTCACATTCTTAAAGCAGAGTTTGAAGACATTTGTCAGATCTTCATCAAGATGTGTTACAACTTTGTGTTTATCGGTAATTCATATGCTATCTCTATATGACACGATCAAATAGCAAAGACTTGCAGATTTAATTAATATAGGGGTTATTCAACTTATTGGCATCCAGATTTCAACCAGCTAAATATCCCTGTGCTCACCCTTCCCTTCAAAAGCCTGAAGAAAAGCCTACAATGATGGCAAAACTCAAGCCAGTGTTTGGTTTGTCTGTTTTGGTTAACTATAGAAACATGGCACTGCAATATAGTATAACAACATAGCAACATAGTATACTCCAAGGAAGAGGATCCTAGATATAAAGGTTTAATTCTGGGGTAATGAAACACACCAATAGTTATTTTCAGGTGGTAATACAGTAATCTAACATGATACTGAATTTAAGATTCAATTTTCTTAATAATTAAATGAAACTCAGAGGAATGCATACTAATCTTTCTACCATCACAAACTTCACTCTGTAAGTGGTCCCATTATTGTAAGCATGACTCAACAAATAAGCTCTGAGAGAGATTTCTCAGTGGTTATGGTTTTAGGGACTAACTCATTTGCCCAGATTGGATAGTCATTTTCTGTGATGCACATGCCTGGTCCACCCTATGTACTGCTGCAACTATTAGAGGACACTATTATCTTGGATGATTTATATCCAAGTGTTAGCTGAACTGCTTGTTTTGATTTCTCCTGTGATGTGATGGTAGCATATATAAGGAAAGCAGGCCAATGGTGTTTGTGCATGTGTGCAAGTGCTGGCTGAGTCTAAAAGGTCGAATACATGTATGTGTGCCAAATGCTTCTGAGTACAGTATTTGAAAGCGTGACACTTCCAGGAGAGGTCAGGTGATGTTTTCCCTCAGACGTTCAGATGGACAGACGCTTGTGGCTGCTGTGAGATGGACAAATCCAGACAAACAGCAGCAGGTGTTGTTCTGGTAGAGAAAAGACATCTCAACAAGGCATTTAGTAACCAGTGGACACCACTGCTGTGCAACCTTACCTCATGAAAGCTACAGCTCCCATGAGTACTTGATATTTGTTTGCTTTCTAATCTTAGCTGTAGCTGTTAAATAGTAAAAAAAAATAAAAATAAAGATAATTATATGCTTAATACACTTATTTGTATTTTAATCTTATTTCATGTCACATATCACATTTCTACCCTCTTTATGTATTTTGATTGTATTTGTCTTTTGACTATTTTAAGTTGTTGATAGTCACTGAATGTTATTAAAACAGTAAAAGCAGAACTATGCACCTTTTTTAACCAAAGAAAACATCTTTAAAAACATCTTGATGGCACACTGACTTGTAAAAGGGTAATTGGTGTCTCTGTGTCAGTCACTATCTCATTCGTCAGTTAATTTGGTTAGTTGATCTCAGTGCAAAAAGCTTAATGGCACTACATCCCCAAACCACAATAGCTGATCTTGATAAAACAGACTTTATGGAGAAAAGTTTTTTGTTTTTTGTTTTTTTTTTTATTGCCTGTGAGGTTCTCCACCTGCTCAGTCTCAACTCTTTGTGATATCTGGAGAGTTTCCTGATGGACAGAGTTTTACCTGTTGCTACTTTGGCTTGTAACTGCTGCTAACTGTATCTTCTAGTAACCTCTGTTAGACAGCAGCTGGCTGGATGCTCATGAGACCCTTCTGCTGCTCAGGAGTGTTGTTGGGGAGTGTTAAGCTTGGTCCACACTTTTGAAACACTTAGGTTTTTCTATGCGCTTTTGTCTTTTGTTCTTGTTTTAGGTGTTTGCAGTACAGTATCTATGGTCACATTCCTTAAAGTAGAGTTTTTTTCATTCTCTTCATTCTGAACTGCATAAGCATGTAACAAGAGCTGTGAACCTCTCTCTTTACCTTAAGCTACCAACTTATCAGTAACCCCTCATTAATCTAAATCTGGGAGCCTGAAAATAGCCAGGTGGAGTATGTATTCAACTCTGCCTACATATTTATATTCAGCGTTTATTGGTGTGCACGTTTTAATGATTCTACACACTTTTAATTATTTTCTTGATGTATGCATGCTCTACTTGGACAAAGGTTTTTTGTTGTTGTTGTTGTGAAAAGGACCAAGATGTCTGAAGAGATTAAAGATCAGGCAGCCTCACTTAACTGCCTGACTCCTCATATGACCTGTAAATGCATAGGCCTAGTGTTTACTTTCCTATTTATGTATATACATCAGAAACACATTTTGCTCATCCATGTGTTTTTTATTATTTTGTTGGGTAATAGCATTTTATGGACAGAGGAGTTAAAAGAATTCAGGCATTCATGTTCAAACATTACCTGGTACTAAGACACATTCATGGTTTGCTTTGGTCTTTACATGGCATATGCTGACAAAAAGAAAATATAGAACATCAGCACACACATTTTTTAATTTGACCTTGTACAAACAGGTCCAAAAAGTACTATATAGGTTGTAAAAGCCTTAGTTACATAATTCATAGTTAAGAAGAGCTAGCAAATTAATATT
>JAQMCX010000188.1:0-14470 GCA_029814765.1 Acanthurus leucopareius | reverse complement strand
GATGAATATATATTTAGTAAGTAAATGTGTTTCATGTTGTTATATTGTCAGCTGTGTGGTTTTGATATGACAGTTGTGACAGAAATTGTATTTCATTTTTAAAAATACAAGACAACACTGGACGTGACCGAAACAACATCGTGTCTGTGTTTTCCTTTATTATTCCCCTATATAGGGGTGTAACATAAGCAGATGTGATTTGTCCTTTTCTGATATCTGTCTCAGGTTGTAACAGTTAGGCTCAGGGTAAGATAGGGAGGGAAGGGCACATTCAGTCCAGATCTGTCCCAATCTGTCCAGTTAGTTTGTATTGACTTAAACTGCAGAGGAAACTAATAAATTTCTGAGGAAAATTTTCTAGTGTGCATAGTGCTGGTTGATTGCTGGTTGATGTGTTTGTGCATAACACCAACACTGTAACTAATACCGGATATGTATTTGTAGTTGTACTGTAACAATTCACTGGCCACACACACTGTGTGCATTATTCAGAAAGAGGGAGATGATGAAGGTGGACAAAGTGGAAGTACATGCAAAGTCCAGGTCTTCCTGAGAGAGAGACAGGTCATAGAGTGAGGCTATTTTTACAGGTATTAATGTGCAACCCTTGGTTTGCAGAAATGATACATTGTTTCATTTTTCAGTTAGTATGGTTTGCGCTCACGCATGTTTATTTTTACTCTGCCCAAATGCTATACCACTGGCGGAGCGTTATGTTGCCATGACTCCCAACCAGGACAAAGAAGGACTGAAGAATAAGGAGAAGTAAAAAGGAGACAAAACCAGTGCACAGGTTGTTGTGGCGTTGGCAATTTCATTTTATAATGTTTGTATTTATCACTCTCAGCAAAACTAGATAGACTTTGGCAATGAAGCACGGCTGCGGCTAGAAAAAAATGTGTTGATGCACCAGAGACCCCAAATCCAAATGTCAGCACAACTGTGGAGCAGGCTCCTGAACCATCAAGTCTTCATCAGACACAGATACTGATGAATGATGAACTTGTGGAGTACACTAGGCAGTTGGGGCAGATCGAGGTTCGGCCGCATTCACATCACAAATGGAGCGTATCAAAGTTTGAGTGTAGCCTTACCAAGACCACCCCTTCAAGTTGGTCTCGGTACAGCTGCTTTGGTGCGCACCTGAGTGTAACTGTTGTGTTCACACTAGTCCAAATGAACTGCACTCGGGCCCGGACTTTGACTGAGCCTAAACACTGCCAGTTGGAAAACACCCTAAGAGATTGAAAAAATACACTTGCATTACATTTGCCACTCATACAATGGCCCAAAAATCAGCCCGGCTTAAAGATAAAGTCCACATAATGCCTCTGCGGCCTCCCCTGAGGGGCGGGTTTGTTCGGGTGACTCGCCTTGCATGCTCTGGGGCTGCTGGATCTGTGCATGGTCTCTGGGTCTGTGGGGGGTGGGAACTCTATCCCTTTTTCCCTTTTCCTCCCCTCCCCCCTCCTCTCCTTCCTTCCTTACCTCAGCGAGGGGGCTGGGGGCTCTCCGAGGCCCTGAGGGTGGTGTAGGGGCTGGATGCTCTCTGTGGGTGAGCTCTGGCACTGTGCTGGCCAGGCCCACTGGCATGGGTGCTGGCATTGGGGTAAGGAAGTGGGTTGGTGGGAGGTTCTAGGTCTTGGCCTGATACAGCCTGGTGTGGATGTGGGGCTGGGGAGGACTGCCACCTCACCTTGGTGTTGTGCCCCCCTGGCCTCCAGTTTTATGCACTATGCTCATTCAGACTGGGGGCAGGTTGGAGCAATGACTGAAGGCTTTGTGGTGGGATGGGCTGCAGCGCTGCAATGTGTTGTGGCCCCCCTACCCCTCTCATGTGCCTTACCTGTCCTCTTATTTTAATGCACTGCATAGATTTACACCTTCAGGGGCAGACTGGGGCAGGCTCGGGGGGCTTTATGGCGGGGTAGGCTGCAGAGAAGCACTGTGCTGTAGCCCTCTGCCCTCTTTCCACCCACCTTACCTGTTCCTCCAATTTTAATGCACCACGCTACACTTAGGGTTACATTTTTTAACAGTGTAGGAATAGTGTTTCTTTGTCAGGGATTGGGAAAACATAGTAAAGGGGGGAGATGGTGGGCTGTCACCAGGTTTAAGTATGGCCTGGCTTGTCTGACTGGGGGGCCGTGCCCTTCTCCTGGTGGTGTCGATGAGTTTTTGGTGTGGTGTGCCCGGATGGCCAGCGGCAAGTGGTTTGGGTGGGTTCCTGGAGGGATTCGATGGGTCACGGCTGACGCTCTGTTTCTTGATGAATCATGGTGTTGGGTCTGCTGTGGCATGTTGGCTTGGTGGCTTCTGTGTTTTCAGCCCGAGCTGGTTGCTTGGTTGGTTGCTTGCAGTGCACCCTCCCCCTTGGGGGCTTTGGGGTGCATCCCTTGGGTGGTAGGTGGTAGGTCTGCTGGGTTCTTTCGGGTTCTGGTGTGTCGGGGGTGCGGGCGCATTGGGTGGCAGGTGGATCTTTGTGTCCTGCTCGTCTGGAGGTTGGCTTTGGTGGTGCTTGTTGTTGCCCTTTCGGGCCCCTGGGCCTGTGGTTTGTCTTGTAGCTGCAGTGGCCTTCTGGTCATTGCATTTTAGGTGCTCCTGGAGCCCAGGGTAGCCACTTGGGCTGCCTGACCCTTAGGCAATGACTCTGGGCTCCAGTTACGGTTTCTCATGTATGTTTGATAAATATTTACATGCGATTGGCTTGACTCACCAGCACCTGTCAGAACACATTATAAAGAACTCATGGGACCTGCCAGAAAGTGCTGAGTCATTCTTTGAACCAAACACACTGCTTGTGTCCACTGTTTCTCTTTCTTTGACTCTTGCCCTCTGTTGGGCTATTCTCTACAACCAGGACTCCCATATTTCTGGGGACCAATACAGTATCTCTTGGACTGTTGTTATCTCAAGGGGGGTGTTGGGGGCAACACAGCAACTTCCACTTCACTTTATATTAGTAGCACTGCCTGTCTTCCTCTTCCCTTTCTGTTTTATTTTTTTGTTGCGTCCTGTCTTTTCCTTGTTTACCCCTTGTTTAACTGTGGTGTAGCACTGCCCTCTTTGGCTGACAACACTAGTATCCAAGAGGGCTGGTGATGGTCACAGACAAGCACTGAAATCAAAAGAATTTTGGCTGAAAGGCTAAAAGTTCATCAATCTCATAAAAAGTTGACACCCCATGTGGTCTCAAACTATGAGGACAAATACAGACAAAAAAACAAACAAACAAGACGAACAAAATCTGTGCATAAATGCCTTCTCATAAGTCCAGTTATAAAGTGCTTGTGCATTAAATTACTTTTTAACAGTCAGACAGTGCATGAGTGACACTCAAAGGACAAGAGACCAGCTCTGACATTAATGATTATTCGATTTACATTTCACGCTGGGAGGAAACTTTCTGTAAAGTGACTGGTATAGGATTTAATAAAACAATAGCCTCAGTTTATTAGAGTCAGGAAGCGCAACAAAGAGAATGGCAGTGAGGTGACATGAATGGTCAGTGAAAATGCCTGTAGCTCGGAAAACGTGCCCAGAGCTATAGAGTCAGTCAGTAACACCCATCTCTGGCCCCATATTTTCCTCTCTTTCTCTCTTTTTTTCTGAGAAGCTGTACAGGGTGGAGGACACAGTTCTCGTTCTCTTTTCTTAGAAGCTCTGCAGGGCAGAGGACGCAGTAAGACAACTTCTCTAGCAGTCCTGCTCAATGCAGATTGCTACGTTGCACTCCTTCTCTTCAAGAGCAGCGATGTCGAGGGATCAACCAGGAGTGAGCAAGTTAAGTCAGCACCAGCGGTGAGGACAAAAGGTCTGCCAGCTGAGACTTAGAAGCAACAGGAGTCACACACTACAGTTAGCCACAAGCTGCTAACTTATGGAACAAAGTAGCGACCAGTGGTCTTCAGAGACCCAGGGTTCAGAGGGCCAGACCAGCCTGCAACCCATCAGGAGGCCTCACAAACCTGCAGCTTATATGACTCATGTCTTCACAAGCCTGAAGCTTCACGGGCTTGACAAAGCAACACACCAAAAAGGACCCTCCAAAAGACTTGGTAACATAACTGGTCATAACCTAGCATAAGATAGCACAGCTATAGGGTTAGCATAAGCAGGTAACCTTGATCATAATTATTTAATTAATTATTTATCATAGTTCCAAATCAATAGTTTGTAATTTTATGAGACTGATTTAACAATTTAGCTATCATTTCCCTTTTTAAGGGTGGTGCTCCCAGGCAGATTTTATGGAGATTAAATCCTATGACTTAACTTTATTATTAATTATTTTGGATAACCAATCTTAAATTATTAAACCACAACACAGCTAAATCATTACCATCAGGTGTCTGGCCACATGGCATCAAATCTAGAGTAAAAGGTGATCAGTTTATTTGGAAGTGAGTGATGGCCTTTGGTAGAGCTATGGCCCCTGGGTTTGTGACATAATACTATTCAGACACTACCACATCTGTTGGGGGTCATTATCTCTGAGGTGACCCCCAGTCCTTTGTCCCATAAGAGCACTTAAATGTAAGACATCTTATATTCAAGCATAATGTCAGCCATATCATTAAGAGCAATTGAGGCATCAGCCCAAGGGTGAATATGATAAGCAAACATAAAGAATGAACTAGTTCAAAGTTTTTTTTAAAAAAAATGTGCAGCTCCAAGCTATTATTTTTCAATAGAATCTCCTTTTATAAATCCATTGCTCCAGCCCCCAATCATTGCCACAGCCCATTATAGAATCACAGAAAGTGATTACTTTTAGTTATACTACTGAAATAATGTCAGTCGTTTCCTGTCATGCATATACTGAAACCAGAGCTGCAGCAACGACAAACTGTAGATGTAGTGGTCATTTTATTTAGTCTGCATGAGCCCTATTATTATGCAGCAGTGCAAAAACAATGTACATTTATGTGATTCTTCGCAAGCCATTGCTCAGCACATATTTGGTGACGTAAAGCAGTGCAACACAGTGGCACATCGTGGTGTTCCCAAGTTGAGCGATTTGCCGCCAAACTCTTTGAGCTTATTTTATACGTTCTGGGCATGGAATTATTTCCAAGAAGGCTGAGTTTCGCCCTGAAAATTCCACGGTATGTGGCAAAACTTGTGAACGAAGATTACTATCACAAGAGTGCCGTTTGCTATTGCAAGAGTGAACGTCCCTTATGCATCTCAAGATGAGCATGCTCGTTCACCGTTCACTTTTTTTTTTTTTTTTAATTTTTTTTTATTTACGTTTAAGAATACAGGTACAAACATCAGAACATAAACAAAATTCCCCCACAGACATCAACGTACTAAGAATGAACAGCTTAATAATGCTTACCCATATACATATGAGACACAAACATAAATATGTGCAGACAAGCAGACATGGCATACAACACAGACGCAGAAGGCATCGTGGAAAGTAATGCCTCAAGGGGCATCAGAGACATTTACCAGGTAGTGGCAAGCTAAGAGTGGATGTGCTTAGATATTTCAGTCCAAGCGAGTCCATATAGACCCCTCCGCAGGGCCTGGGCCCCATCCTCGCCAATATAGTCCAGAAAAGGCTTCCACATATTGAAGAATTTAAATGGATTGTCTTTAAGCCAGAAGCTTATTGCTTCAAGAGGGACAAGTTCCATAGTGTTCCTGATCCAAGCTGAGGTAGAAGGGACAGTGTCCAGTATCCAGTGGAGGAGAATGCATCTCCTGGCACCAAACAGCAACACCTGAAGCAGCTTCAGTGAGGAGGGACTTAGGTTCACTGCAGTGAGCCGAACACCCAAAATACAGGAAATGGGTTCTAGGGGCAGTTTCTGCTTGAAAATGATGTCAATTTCCTTACATACACTGCACCAGAAGTCAGTTACAAGGGGACAGTCAAAAATACAATGGAAATATGAGCCTTCATTAATTTTACATTTGTTACAGTATTTTGAAAGCAGTGGATTGAACTTGTTGCGTCGCGCTGGGGTAATTTGAAGCCGATGTATGATTTTGAATTGTAATTCCCTGGCTTTGTTAGTAGATAGGCAACCTGAGGAGCTCCGCCAAACCCCACTCCACTCGTCATCAGAAATAGTAACCCCGAAATCAGCCTCCCAGAGGGATCTCGCACGAGCAGTGTAAATTGTGCTCGGGATTAACAGGGCCCCATAAAACTTAGAAATGAGTTTCTTAGAGTCAGAATTTTGCAAAATATCCTCCATTGTTGAGAGGGAAAGACCATTAGGGTGTAATTTAGTGACTGAGGTAACAAAGCTGCGCACTTGCAAATATCTAAAAAAGTGATTCTGCTGGAGATTATATTTCTCTTTAAGCTGGTCAAAAGACATCACAGTGTCATTCACCATTAGGTCACCTATAGTCTTAATACCCCTAATGGCCCAGAGGGAAAAGGAGTGGTCCTCTAAACCGGGAGGGAAATCAGGGTTTGAGTGGATAGGAGTAAGGAGAGAGAGGAAACCCTCTTGATTTTCGAATTTTCTTACCAATCTCCAGGTTTTAAGGGTATTCTGTAGGATAAAGTTTTTTTTAACATTAAGGCTAACCCATTTCTTAGAAATATGTAAGAGATTACAGAGAGGAACAGGGGTCACTGGGAGAGCCTCCAAGGATAACCAGGTTGAGTCTGGATCCTCTTTGAACCAGTGCCAAATGTAGCTGCACAAACATGCAATTTGGTAGCGTTTAATGTCTGGTACCCCAAGACCCCCCTCCTCTGGAGGGCGTTGTAAGACTGCAAGTTTTAATCTGGCCCGCTTATTTTTCCAAATAAAGGATGAAATAGAACTGTTAAGAAGAGAGAGTGATTTGCGTGTTAAGATAGCAGGAATCATTTGGAATGGGTACAGCAGACGTGGAAGTATGCTCATCTTAAACAGATTTACTCTGCCCAAAAGGGACAGAGGCAAAGCTGTCCATCGAGCAAGGTCCTCTTTAATCCTGCGAATCAGGGGTACAAAGTTTGCTTTGTACAGGCCATAAATTGACGGAGTAATTTTTATGCCTAAGTAGACAAATCCAGATGGGGACCAGCGAAAAGGGGCAGAGCAAGTGGGAGACCAGGGCAGGTCAGGGGTCAGGGGCATCGCCTCAGATTTAGAATAATTAATCTTATAGCCTGAAAACTGGCTGAAGTCACTGATTATTTCCACTGCCCTGGCTATAGAAGTCTCTGGGTTACTGAGAAACAATAAGACATCATCACAGTACAAAGAAATTTTATGGTGTATAGGGCCGACCTCCATACCTGACACTAATGGGTCATTCCTAATGGCCTCCGCTAAGGGCTCAATAGCGAGGGCAAAAAGCAGTGGTGAGACAGGGCGCCCTGTCTGCATCCACGCCTCACAGTGAAGGCAGGGGACTTCAAACCATTTGTGATGACTGAAGCGTGCGGGGCAGCGTAAAGAAGAGATATCCACTTAATAAAATTACCACCTAAGTTGAATTTAGAAAGAACCTCCAGTAAATAAGGCCATTCAATCCTGTCAAAGGCCTTCTCTGCATCCAGAGAAATCACAAGAGATTTGGCCTTTGACCCTGAGCTAAGCTGTATAATATTTAGCAGTCTCCTCATATTATTGCTACTATTGCGACCCGAAATGAAACCAGTCTGATCTACTGAGATGATATCCGGAAGGACACCCTCAAGTCTCCTGGCTAGTATCTTGGCAAGTAATTTCCGGTCCACGTCCAGCAAAGAGATCGGCCTGTAAGAGGCACAGTCATCTGCAGGCTTTCCTTTCTTAAGAATTAGAGAGATGTTAGCATCCATCATAGTGTGGGGAAGGGCCCCAGAGTTAAAAGAGTATGACAGCATATTAAGCAGAGGGCCAAACAGCAGGTCACAGAAAGCTTTATAAAATTCCGGGGTTAGGCCGTCTGGCCCAGGAGCCTTGTGGTTTTTTAAAGTGCTAATAGCCTCTTTGACTTCCTCGCGTCTAATAGGCCTGTTCAACAATTCTCTCTGCACATCCGAAATTTGTGGAAGATTGACAGCCGAGAGAAAATCACGTGCCAGAGAGTCAGAGTGACAGTCTGACTCGGAGTTGTACAAATTTTTGTAAAATTCCACAAACGAATTGTTAATGTCTTTGTTGTTATAGAATCTTTTACCAGATTTGTCTTTTATAGCAGGGACAGCCTGGGGATTGGGTTTAGCCTTCACCAAATTTGCTAAATATTTACTTGGCTTATTCCCAAATTCATACATCCTATGTTTAGCAAATAGAAGGGACTTCTGAGCCTCTTTAGACAAAAGAGTGTCCAGGGCCGCAGTGGTAGCATCGATTTGCAGTCTCAAATCCACTGATGGGTTAGCATTAAAGTCCCCCTGGAGTTTACTTAACTTTTGCTCGAGATTCTGCTGCTCAGCTCTCTGCTTTTTCTTAAGATTGGCGGAGAAAGAAATTGTGAATCCACGAATAACTGCTTTGGCAGTCTCCCACAGAAGGTTTGGGGATATTCCAGGAGTATTGTTCTCTGTAATAAAGTAGTTGAACTGTTCTGTAAAATATTGTTTAAAGTCCGGATTCTTAATAAGGTGATTTGGGAATCGCCACTGCGTCCTAGGGCGTCGTACTCCACTGGACAGGACCAAAAACACTGGCGCATGATCACTAATAAGAATATTACCAATGGAGCAAGAAAGCACCTTCTGAAGGGCATATTCAGAAATGAAAAAATAATCTATTCTAGAGGATGACTTATGAACTTTAGAATAAAATGTAAATGACTTATCATTGGGATGAAGAGTTCTCCATATATCAACATAATGTACGTCCCTGCAGCAGCCAAGTAGAGATTGGGCCTGCCCTGTATTAGACTGTACTGATCTATTAGATTTATCTAAACGTGGATTCAAACAGCAGTTAAAATCCCCAGCTATCACAGAGGATTCAACTATCCACTTAGAGAAGGTAGAAAACACTTTAGTGTAAAAGTCAGGGGCACGAATAGGAGGGGCGTATACATTTAGATAGGAGACAGGTTCTCCATATAGAGTCCCTCTAATCATAACATATCTGCCTAATGTGTCAGCTTCAGCCTCCACCTCCGTTAAAAGTAAGGACTTATGAACTAGGATAGCTACTCCCCTGCTTTTGGAGGTGAAAGAGGAATAGAAGATCTGGCCCACCCAATCTCTCTTCAGTTTGGAGTGTTCACTATCGTTTAAATGAGTCTCCTGAATCAATGCCAACTGTATTTTCTCCTTTTTTAAGTAGCTGAGTATTTTCTTGCGTTTCTCTGGACCCTGGATCCCATGCACATTCCAAGAGCACATTCTAATTGTTGTATTTTCAGCCATTACTCCATTCGGTATATGTAATAGATCTGCCTGCCTCCCTTGTCAACATGCTAGTGTCCAGTACAAGCCTTCTGATTAGGACAAAAAACAAAAGAACAAATACAAATACATACCTCTGAAGTGTGGGGAAAAACAAAACCCTAGAACACCCCCCTCCCACTCCCCAGATGCCCCCCCAAACGGGGCATCTAAAAAGATATGCATTGAGCATCCTACTTATACTAAACCAGTGCTCCACTTAACAACATAAAATAGATTTACAAACGTCAACATATATATATATATTTATATACTGTCTATAAATATAACGAGCGATACTTAGCTGGGGTGTTATATGAACTCGCTGCTCAGTCTTTGAGTATGGTAACCAAAATGAAAGAACGTTAATACAAGTCCGAGAAGGCCCAAAGCCGGTCTGTTAATCAGACAGCGCTGCTGCGGCGTGAAAGAGGCCGAGTGAGATGAGTGAAAACAGTCTTCATCCTTCATTTTCGTTGGTACCGAGCGCTTCACCTGCTTGGAGTGCTGGGGCTATGGTGCCCACGTAGAATTTCTCTGCGTCCTCCGGTGTAGTAAAGCTGTACCTCCCACCCTTGAACGTGACCCGCAGCCGAGCCGGGAACAGCAGACCATATCGGATGTTTGCAGCCCGGAGCTTTTGCTTAATGTTGTTGAAAGAAGCTCTCCGCGAAGCGACTTCAGTTGTAAAGTCCGGAAAGATGTGTACTGGGTGTCCTCGAAACGAGAGTGGGCCTTTCTCCCTAGCCAGCTGAAGGATGTGCTGCTTCACTCTGAAGTGATGTACCCGAACTATCATCGGTCTCGGGGGAGCGTTTGGGCCGGAGACTGGTCGAGAGGCGAGGCGGTGTGCCCGGTCCAGCAGCTCTGGGCCGTCTTTGACATTCATACCTAATGTCCCTGCGAAGAAATCAGTCATAAAATCCGTAATTCGTGGCCCCTCCGAATTCTCTGGGATGCCCAGTATGCGCAGGTTCTGGCTCCTGCTCCGTGACTCAAGGTCCTCCGTCTTAGCCGTTAGCCACTTGTTGCTTTTCTCCAGTGTCTCACATTTAGCCTCAAGTGCAGTTAGCCTGTCGTCACATTCTTGTAGTGAAGTGTCAACCGCAACAAGACGTGAGGCAAACGAGTCAACAGTAGATTGTAAAGTGTCCAAAGACGAGCGAGTTTCAGCTCGAAAGGATTCGATAAGCTCAATTACCATCGAGATGGAGCCGCCATTCCCACCGTCGCCAGCGTCGCTGGGTCTGGCTAGTGGTGTGGGGTTAGCACTCTCGCTAGCTTGTCGAGTAGTAGTGCCCGTAGTGCCCCGAGCTGAACGCTCCTGGCGAGAGTTTCCTTTCCCAGACATATTGTACTGTGTCTCGATTTGTCCCGGGATTAACTAAAGCCAACTGAGAAAGTAAAGTTGACGTTTTCACAGTAATTAATGAATAAATGTGCAGGAGCTGGTAAAGACGTGTCTACCTCGTCGCCATGTTGCCACGCCTCCTACTCCACCGTTCACTTTTAACGTGTTCAGGCACAACACTGCAGATACACAGCCCTGTAGGCAAGTGAAACTAAGACACAGGTGCACTAGCCTGGCAAAACAGGAAAGTGTCAGTATAAACTTGCTGTTGTAAATAATAAGAATGGAACATGTTTAGCCTACCTAATTGCTGTAGCATGAATGGATTTAACGGAGCTTTATTTCCTCCTTTTAGGTACAGAAGGATAGCAGCACCAGAGTCCAAAGACCAATCCCAAACCACTCTCTACCCACTACCACCTTACTACCGAGTCTCAATCCAAAGCAAGCTACACTGGCAGCTGTGGAGGGCCCTCTTGATTACCACTCTCAGCATCCTACTAATGTCATTTCCACAGGACGACCTGCACTAAAGTAAATTGGTCAAACAAACACAGACATCATGAACAACTTCAAGGTTGAGTTGTATTAGGAATCAAATATGTCAGCGGGTGTATCAAGTAGTTAAGCAACTGTGAAAACACACGAATGGACAAAGGTTCATTTTAACAAAAGTGATTATTTTCCATTCATTACCCTGTTGTTATTTTTATTCACATTTTATCTTACACAAGTTTAGATATTTAGTAGCCCACTCAATATAACAAACAATAACAACATTTTTAGGATGACAAAATACCTTGAAGTTTACAGTCAAGCTGGTTTAATTTTTCTGTATTCAGTGTGTAAGTTCTCAGGGCGATTTTTTTCTGAATGTTCCTTATAGGAGTATTTACATTTATATAACCATGTAGTCTATGTTATCTTGAAATTTTTGTCAGATGTCAGTGTATGAAAAATCATCAGAGAGCTCTCAATCTGCCCTTTCATCATCAGTAAGAGAATTAAACAAGTGAGAAAATTAACCTACCCTATTTGGTTCACTCTTTAGAATAGAATAGAATAGAACAGAAACTTTTTTGTCCGTTCTTCAGTAAAAACAGAAATTTGTATTCAACTTTAAAAAATTAGAAACAACTTTACCAACTGCTATCTCATGTACCCTTCTTTGGTCTAGAAAACAGTGCATGTTTTCCTAAAATTATTTTATTTTTATTATTTATTAATTACTTTATTTATTCACTTACTTACTTATTTATTATAGGGAGTGTTGCAAAGACAAGAGAGCTTATAAAACTAAGAACTAAAAATGAGTCAGTGTTCACAAAAAAACAAAAAAAACAAAACACCATCGAAGATGCTTGGGAGTAAGTTATTTTTCTCCACAGGCTTAGGCCCACTGTGGAGTGACTGCAATGAGTCTGCCGTTTAACTGCCTTCACTGTTACTTATGTAACAAAATATTTGTGCTGTAGATGTTTCTTTCGAAAGCATTTTCCTCATGATCCTCTTGCCTATTGCTTAACAGGTTCACAATAAAAGAACTCCGCCTTGAGGGTGTTGTCACAGCAAATCAGGCCTCAAAGAAATGGGAGAATCTAAAGAAGAAATACAATGTAAATTTGTTGTGACAGAATGAAACGTGGCAGGGGCCACCGGGCCACGTGTTAAATGCTGCAATATATCTTAGTAACTGAGGATGCCTCCCACCAGCTCCAAGACAGACCAGGGTGAGGAAAAGCTTGAACATGGTTACCATTAAAATGTTGCTGAAAACTAGCAAAATAATCAATACAGTTAGATTAATAAACAATAATATGATCAATCGATCTATTTTTCAGATTCAGTTCGGTGGGTTTGTGTTTTTGATTACACAAATTACAAAAGTATAATAGCAGTCCTTTATTGTTATTTACAGAACAAAAGGTTTGGTTTATAGGAGACAGCTATGTCCAACATGAGACAGACACACCATGGGCTCCAACTTTGGACTCTGCCAGGGTCCAGTGGTTTTACTGGGATGGCCTGAGATGAAGTAACCTGCTTCCCTATTTTTGGTGCTCTCTTCAAGAAAGAACCCCGGATATATTCTGGTCGTCATCATCTACAGCAGCAGTGACCGGGAAAAGGTCAAGAGTATGGAGCTTGTTGCAGAGATGAAGCAGGACTTGAAGGACCTTCACTGGCAGTATCCTGGGATGAAAATATTACCTTCCATCACCGACAGACACCGCTAGAGAAATATCAAGCTAGGGTGGTTAAACAAGGCCAAAAAGTCAGCATTAACTGTTTAGAAAAAAAACATTTGTCATTAAATTAGGTTGTTCTATGGTTTGTCACCCAAAAAAAAATTTTTTTTTTGGACTGAATTTTTTTGGTCATTCCTCCGTTCGTCGACAAAGCTTTCTCCTATTTTTTTATATAGTTTTGCATATTTTTAACAGTACCACATTGTAGTATAGTTTGTCAGTAATTATGGAACATTAAATGCTTTTTTCAGGTGAGTCATTTCCTGTTTAATTATTTGCTGATTATATAATGTGATTTTACAAGTTCATAACAAGTCAAGTCAGTTATTTATGAAAAAGAAAAATATGACAGTAAAAAGAAGATAGGCCTTTTTATAGCCAAATCAACATCTTTATTAACATGTCTAATGTAAGGAGCAGTACTGCAAGGTACTAGGAACCAATAGCTTGAGGAGCTCATCTTCATTCTGGGTGCAGTGTACCCCTAAAGAGGTAGACAAAAATGAGAACGAAACTTGGCTTTGACCAAGACTATAGGTCTCAATCTAAATTTAAAATAATAAAAGTTTCAGAAAGTTAATCCGTACATGTCAGTGTAGTGTCAGTGCACATAACATAGTATAATATATTACCCACGTAATTCAGTTGGCACCCTTAAAAGCACTGAGTTTGGTACCAAATCCTAACGAGTGAACCTCAGTAATATAAACTGGAGCACCTGAGTCCACAATAGAAGAAGCCCATATTAGCAGTGAATATACCAGATTGAATTGGCTAAGAATACAGTAAAGCAGCTTAAACATGGCAAACATTACTGGTCCCTAGACTGAAGTCTGGTCATGGACAGTAGGTACTGATCCATCCTTGAGCTTCAGTTCTAAAATGAAACCTGCTTTGTACTGGCCCTCACTTGCAAAGCAGTCCAAAGTGAAATGGTAAGCCCACAACACTTTGCTTTGTGTTGTAGGGACATTTCTGTCAAAAATAAAATGAATCTACTGGGTCTTCACTGGGTCAGATGTTGGAACTAGATAGAGACATTTGTGCTTGTTCTTGCAGCCAACAACAAAGCCAGTAGCTTGCTTTGCCTATACATTAAACATCTCTGTTAGTCTACACAGAAATAAATTATCAAACGATGTAAGTACTTTATGATGTTTTTAGTTCAGCCTCCAGTTCTACTGTAAGAAATCTGGGGTTTATCCTTCTTATCTTTATCCTTCTTATCTTTATCTTTCATGCCCTACTTCTTTCCCTCTCTTGCTCTCTCTTTCCTTCTTAACCTGACCGGTCCCATCAGATGGCCACTGACCTCTGAGCCTGAATGTGTACTTCAAAGCAGTGGCGTCGTTAGGCCTATTTTAGGGGGGCTGAAGTGCGTGTGTATCTTTGAAGCACACAGAGCTGCAGAACAGCATGAGGAGAGGAACATGAATGGATGGAGGAAAAATGGATGTAAGAAAGTTTTTCAAGAAAGTAAGTATTCATCACTGCTGGTAGTAAAAATTAGTTAGCTCCAGCCCCCAGCTAACA
>JAQMCX010000187.1:0-14498 GCA_029814765.1 Acanthurus leucopareius | reverse complement strand
GCGTGTCACTGCCCCCCTCTCTCTCTCCCCGTTTCAACACTGTCCTATCGAATAAAGGCCAAAAAGCCCCCAAAAAATATTAAAAAAAAAAAAAAATAATAATAATAATCCTGTCAGTACAAACACTATTTCAAATAAATCTCCATCCTAATGAAAACACAAAAACATGCTGTTCAGCACTGTTAAGAGCATGCCAAACCAATGGGCAGCAACTTGATCCTGACCCTAAAGCCATGTTGGCCAGTCAGTAGCTTGAACAAAGCTAGTGTCTTAACAGTTAGGATGGGCCATTAACCATGCAGAAAATGGAAAAAATGAGTGTACATTGTGTGTGAACAAATGAGAGGTCCTATTTGACATGAACACATCCGCCATTGCTCTTATTCAGCATGTAAACAAGAGAGAAAAATACTGACATCAACATGCTCTGCCTACATGACAATACTGCACACAGAGCTTGTGATTATCTTCACTCTTACAGGAGTTTTGTTTATGGTGACCTAAAATGTTATTTGTGTGTGGACAGAAGGCCAAATAGCATAGAAAATGCTATTTTTCTGCAGACAAAAAAAAAATAAAAATCATTGTGTATATGAGGAGAAGACCTGTGATGGAAAGTGAGGTCAACAGGTAGACTGATGCAGCATCAGCAAGGAATGAAGGCAAGTTACCACTGTGGTGGAGCCACGAAGCTACGCCTGAAGGTGAAGCTCTCAGTTTACCAACTGACCTGAGTGTTAACCCTGAGCTTCTGTACGAGCTTTGCAAGTAACTAAAAGAATTGAGTGAGGAGAGTGGAGGATGAGAAGAGGGAGGGGCAAATAAATGCAGACAAAAGAAAGGGATTTGTTACTGCCCTCTATTATGATGCTTATTTTTTAGCGTGGATCCATGGATGGATGGATGGATGGATGGGGGTTTTTTTTAAACCACTGAATATGTAATAAGGTTAAAAATGTTTCACTCACCTAGTTGCAACTATTTGGGTGCTGACATGCTTAACATTGAGACTAGTTTGGGCTCATTTTGATTTAGTAAAATAAAAATATGTACTTTATCAACAAATAGAAAACAAAAAATTAAAAAGGGAAAAGAAAAAAAATTAAATAAAGAGAAATATTAAAGTTGTAATTATGTTGTGTCTCTTCAGAACTTCTACCCTCAAATAAAAGCAAAAATTAATGAGACTTTTTAAAAGAAAGGGACCTGGTTTTTTACTCAAAAATTGATTTACTTGTTTACTATCCACATGAATGAACACAGTTTTTAAAGTTCCAAATGAGAAAATGGTTCAAATTCAATATTTGGTGATAGAGAACTCTGTTAAATTGTAAGAGTCTGAATTTTATCTAACTCTCGCACATAAGCACAGGCATGCCCGCACACACACGCACATATACACACACGCACATATACACACACAGAGACAGTCAGCGAAGTTGGCGCCCAGAAGCATGAGTCACAAGGTGTCTGGCTGTGTGTATGTGGCTTCTGCACCTGCACTCATAATTTAGGACCTGGTGTTTAACACAAAGACAGGACAGATCAGCATGATGATAATAATTATCCTCAGTGAGAAAGGCTCTGCTTGCAAATTTGTTTGCAAATTCTCTCTGTCCCCTCGTTATTTGAAAACCAGCAATTGCACAGCAGAAGACACTTAATGGACACAAGATTTGTCAATAGGTGATATTCAGCTCTTGTTGGTTTTCCATTACATGTAGCTTCGTTTTGGTAAAATATTCATTATAACAATCTTAAGCAACAAAGCATGTGTTGTGTATCCTACCCTACTGTTAAAAATTAAGATTAAAAAAAAAAGATTTTAAAATTTGATTCAATGAATTGTTTGAGAAGACAGCCTGAAAAATCAATTGTTAGGTAGACTGAAAGAAAGAGCAGGAATGGAACTGAAAGATAAAACTGTTTTTCAACCCAAACAACCCAAACTGTTTCCTAAACAACAGAGCATTTCCAAGCGTGGAATGCGGATAAGTGTTTTTCTTTTTTTTCTCTTATCTTACCTTTTTTTTAACAGATCCTGATGACCCACATAGATTTTCTGGGTGGAAAAGGGGACACAATTAAACATGATGGAACAAAGTGAGTGAAAGTGTTGTACAGGCTGACTAATAGGTTGGTGCACTTAGAAAAAAAGGTCAGCATGGGGTCACGTCACCTCACTGGTTTTAAAAAGTGGCCACTGAATCCGGCTTTTAGTGTGGTGTGTGTGTGTAGCATGACTCATAAGAAAACAGTACTGGCTACTCGGACAGCTATCTGTGTCCAATTTCCTCCTGAGCGTTTCCGCCAGAAATGTTCTACCAGACAAAACAAACAGCACAGAGCTGCGCCGAGCATTCTGGGATCACACATATTCATAACATTTTTTAATTTTATAGTTTAACGCTCAGCATCTTTTTAAGCTAGCTGTTTATTTCTTTTTGCTCACAAACAAAAACCAAACTATGCTCTGACCCTGCACTGCATCTCTATACTCAAGTAGGTCAAAAAAAAAAAAATCATCATTCATCATTGTTAGTCAACCCTCAGTCTTATGATCCATTGTCCTTTAGTGCACTTTGTCACAAATGAATTGCATATCAAGGGTTAAAATCTATTTATCAAACCACATCCCAACACATGTCTACATGTTATTTAAAATTAACTTGTCTACTGTTTGAACTTTGAGAGGAAATGCTTTAGTTATGTTGGATTTGAGAGAGGACTGTGAAAAAATAAATCAATAAAATTTGTGTGGGCAAACAGCACCTTCACCTCACTTCCTCACTTTCCACAGCACTTTGCTACCAAAAATATCCTTACAGCTCTGGAGTAAACATACTTTATATGCAGAGGTCACTGTACACTGCAAAAGCAAATTGCAAACGTTGCCGTTTCCCTGTAAAGGACAATGTCAGTTAAAAAAATGATCTATATATGTAAGTACCTCAGTGGTGGGCCATCAGCAAGCTAGCAAAGCCTTCTCTGCTGGCCCAGGGATGGTCAGAATCAGAATATTATATATTTCTAATTACATTTTTATAATTTATATAATTTAATATATTTATTTTACATATTATTAATACTCTGTGTATTTTACAAAGTTTGTTCCCATCAGTCCATCAACTTAGCCAGGGGAGATATCGTTTGTGCCATGATTATGTCCTCAGTGCACTGGCAGACATCTTGGAGCAGGAGAGACGGAAGAAGAGGCAAACCCATGTGAGACCCACACCAGCCATTCAGTTTGTCAGGGGGGGGGGAACCACCATCCTCCAAGAAGACCAGGAAAGGCATCCTGCTGGCAGTACCACCATGGGAGATAGATAGATGATAGAACTGATGGTCCCATGGGAGGATGGCTGCAAAGAGGCCTCCAAGAGGAAAGCTACCAAATACCAGGACCTGGTCCAACAATGCAGGGACAAAGGCTGGCAGGCATGGCTGTTCCCAGTAGAGGGCAGATGCAGGGGCCTTCCGGCCCAGTCTGTGTGGAACACGCTCACAGCACTGGGAATATCAGGAAGAGAGAGGAAGTTGGCAGCTCGTAGGTTGGGGGAGGCAGCAGAGAGAGCCTCTTGTTGGCTCTGGAGTAGAAGGGAAGAGGTGATCTGGGGGCCAGGAGGAAATGGGCAGTGACTGGCCATCACTGCCGGACCTGCCAACTGGAGGTCGTCGTGGCCTAGGGTTGAATCGCCTAATGAAGGTTGGTCACCACCTGATGACATCTTCTCCTGGCTCTCAGCTACAGTCATACCTGTAGTGACTGTAATAGAGAGCGTCCACATAGATGTACTAAATAGACTTACTTCATTGCAACTCTGTTAGTTGCTCTGCTTCCGGTGCAGCTACTATAAAGCAGAGCTCTTATCCAATCAGACACCCCCCACCCCCCCACCCCCTGTGATGTCTCCAGGTGAAAAATCCTCACTGAGGCCTTCAGAATTTCAAGTACATCCCTCTGCTGTGAAAGCAAATATAGATGATGTTTGCGATTGTAATATTTTTTAACCAATCAGGATTTAAGTCCACCATGTTGAGGATATTCTTTTGGATGCCACAGTTCTCTAGCTTGTCTAGCCAACTATGTCTGCATTTTCGAATGAATGAAGGGTATGAGTTAACAAGCTGCAGGGCACAAGTTAGCTAACTTGAAAGTTCTGTAGCCTTTTACTTTGGATGTTTTTATTAGATTCATGCACATTGGCAAAAGAAGGAGAAAAAATGTTTTTGGGTCTGTTAGGAAACCTGCTGAATCCTGATTGTGTTATTCGTGTTTTAGGGCATTTTTGCTGGCTTAGATGTCGTATGAGTAAATGTGAGTGAATGATGTGAGTTTGTTCTTGTTATGTCTGATGGTAATGAATAGCTTATAGTCCCAGTGTCATGGTGGGATTAATAGGGTAGCACTGACAAGTCTAAATACGCAGCCAGGCACTGAATTATGTGCAAAATATTATGCAATGACATGCTGCCACCTGTAAATGAACTGACTGGAAACAGTGTCCTGAGCCTGACTGTTCCCAGTGTCTGCGAGCAGCTATTTGATGGAACAAAAAAACAAAAACATGCTGTTTTCCACACTATCAAACAAAATCATTCCCCTGGCCATGAATCTGGCTCATATGGAAGAAGAGCCCAAGCAAAGAAAGAACTACGACAAAGAAAATGATACTTTTTTAAAAGTATTTTTGTGACTGCAATTTCTGTTTCAGACATGCGATTCACCACAAATGGTTGTCACATCCACTAAAAGACACTTTTGACATACATCCAACAGTGTGAAGCACTTAAATGCAATTTTACAAGATCTGCTCGCATTAAAACAGACAGTCAGAGCAGCAACAATCAAAACCTAAAACAGAGCTATGCTTGGTTTCTGTATTCTATACAGCTACGTTTTCCAGAGACTCTTTCCCAAAACCACTCAAAGATTCCTCTCTCTCTCTCTATGATGATCGACTCTGTCCTTTGGGTGTGTTATTATCAGCTCTGCTGTATACTTTATAAAAGAAGATGCAGTAAAAGCCAACAAAATAGTCTCAAAAAGAAGTTTAGGATTGTTTAATTTAGTTTGACTCGTTTTAGACTTATTAGGCATTATTGATTCTCTGAGGTCTGCAAGGGGGAGAAGAATGAACTCAATTTGTTTTTATTAGCCTGATAGTGTTGTGCTGTTCAACATGTCTGGCTTCGGCTATGTAAGTGCAATTCTTAAATCAGTTTTCTTATCTATTAACTTAGAATGTTTCACGAGTAAATTAATAGATAAGAAGAAACTATTTTTCAGTCTTTTGCTTTAAAAATACTGAGTGCCAACTCACTCACTGGTCTCTTAAGTCCACTGGAACATAATAAAAGTTATCACTGACCTTTGAGTTAAAAAATCCTTTTTTTCCCTTTTTTTGATTTCAAAAAGGCCTCAGCAATTGAATTGAAAGCATCCCAAAGTAAGAGGTGTGTGTGTGTGTGAGTGTGTGCGTGTGTGTTTGTGTGGAGAGGGGTTGTTTCCCACTGTGCTCATCTCATCTCAAGCAAAGGAGAGCAGCTACTCTGCTGCAAGAAGCTGAGGGACTGCAGGGTTTTGAGTTGAAACAAACTGAGCACAGAGTTCTTTTCTTCACTTGGAGAGTTAGTTTGTTAGTTTAAGTTGTTTAATTGCTGCAGTCTGTGCTGGTTTGCTGATGTCATTTGTCACAGCTGAACGCTGCCCTGCTCTAACGTGAGTCTCAAGGTCACAATAAACATCACATTTGTCACGCATAGGTAATTATTAACTCATGTCATTAAGAAACGCTTGAAACTGCTTTTACTTTTATTTAAGAGGAAAATGTCTAGAGTTGCAAGATAATTCTGTACGAACTGTGTAGGTGTTGCACTGCCTCCTAAATGCAGATAAAATTTGCATTTCTTCGTTCCATCAACATTAAATTTACAAAACTTACATGTGAAAAAAATCAAGAAAATCTATATTCCACATTTATGAATCAGTTTTGAATAACATGAGATAAGAATCTTGATTTTAATGCACACTAATTTTTGACCAACCCAAAGTGTTTATGATCTACAGGTCCTGTACTGTGTAGCATTTAAGATTCCTGGTTGTGACCCAGGCAGCCTGGGTTTGACTCAGGTACTGGTAGGACAGCTGTTTACCGTCACAGTTTTAATTTGCTTTGCTCAGTCCATGTTTTATTCAAGAGTCCATCTTGTTTGGATATCACATTTTCATTGTACTTGATCCTCTCGATGGACACAGAAGCCTGCTGTTAGGATTCAGAGTGAACCTTCAATGGCACTGAAATTTAATGGCTTCACCATTTTGTAAAACAAGAGAGGTGACTCTGTTATTCAAGGACAGACGTGTGTGTCCTGGATGCTTGCTAATGATGATTACTATCAAAGAGGGAGAGCATGAGTGTTGAGTGGCGCAGGAAGAAAAAATGTTGCAAGAAAAGGGGTCACCTGGTTTGACATGAATTGATCAACTCCTCCATTAGTAAGCCAGAAAGAGGAAAATCTCTGAACATAAAAGAGCTGATCTTCATTTAGAGAGCTGGCAATTGAATGCGGTTGCCACCCTCACCATTTTTCGCTCTTGCCTCAGGGAAAGAAGGAGCAGCGCAGCTGAAAGTGTGGTTGTCAGAGAAGAGAATTAAATTAAATTTCCATGTCAGCGACCCATTTCATTCATACCCAAAATTGATTTGGATATATTTTCTCCTCCCTAAACTACACTAAACTTTCTGTCAGAGCACTGAAAAACCACCCAGGGTGCAACCTTCACACTAAATGCTGCGGCAAAAGAAATTAACGTCATATTAGCAACAATGAAGCACTCTGAACCTCCGTATAGTCAAAGGTCTTGACATCCTGCCTGTAACTAAATGTACTGCTGCCATAAATACCATGTCTCCTTTACATAAGGTAACAATTTGCTTGATCAAAGCTGGTCTAATGCAAAGTAATGATGTAGATAAAAAGGTGTGCTAATCAGACATTAAAGGAATGAGCCATCAGTCAGAATGGCTTTGGTTAAGTGTTACTGTGTACCTTTTTGTGTCATGTAAGGATTATAACAGAGTCTGGACTTCTTAGATTGTAAATGAGCATCTTTCTGTCAGCTACACACCAATGCTCCCATCAATCCAGCCTGTGTTTATTGTAAAGCAATGCTATTTTCAGTTTGACAAGACACTTTTTGCTTGCTGGTGAGGGTTAAGTAACCAATGATTCCACCACTTAGACTGTCAGAATGAAAGACTTTGCTGACATCAGGAATTTAATTTTTTCAATTTGCTGTGCTGATTTGAGGTGCCAGAGGCATCATTTTTAAGTGCCCATTTCGTTTTCTGTGCTTGAGTGAATGGGAGCCGAGAGACTAACTCTGGTGACTGACCGAATCTGGTTTCTAGTGCCAGTGAGTACTGAATGATGAATACAAATGAAAAATGGATAATGAGGCACTGTGAACTTCTTACTGTGCCAGAGTTCAGTATTCTGATCTCTTCTAACAACAAATGAAGACGCACATCCACGCACTGCACAGCTTTGTGGCCCTTCTCTGGCCCGATAATGTGAACCTTGATAACAATCAAAGGACAACAAAGAAATCCAAGAATGCCACCTTTCTGAAGCTGCACAGAAAAATTCAGCCACATCTTGAAGAAAAAAGGCCTGAACATGAGATGTGTGAAACATATTCCTCTTGTGTGATAAGACCAATAGATGCAGGTGAGACCAGTAAAGCTTTTGGTATTAGAGAAAGATAACACCAAAGAAAATCTGAGGAAAAGACTTCTGGAGTGTTTACACCTTCAAAGAAATACAAAGTTACGGAGAAAGTTTTAAATCTTCAACTTCAGATCACCTGCAGAACCCTATCATGACTGAATGTCTGTTTTTTTTTTTCCTTTGAGAAAATGGGACCTGCAAGGGGCCAGAGTCAACCGAGAAGGTCTTCAAACTGTCTCTCAACTATGATGCTGTACTTCAGGTTATGCAAAGAAAAAAAAACAAACCTTTTCTCTCTTTCTTTCAATGCATCTCTATACAAGCATTCCATTGCTCAAGGGAGCTAATTGTTACTCATTAAACTCACCTCTTTCATTACAACCATTTCTTTCTTTGGTTCTGATTTTTTTTTTTGTCAGTATTATCAGATTTTCTGACTGCTCTGCCTTATTACTTTTTAATTATTTATAACACAGTTATTTCATACATTTTGGTACATTCTTTTTAAGGTGAAGCACAGATTACCCCTGAGTTGTTCAGCATCAATGAATATTTAATATAAAATTTTCTCAACGACAGTCTAGATTCCTTACTATGACCAGGATCGGAGGGTGTCTGCTGCAGACATAATGCTTTTCCATTTTTTGCCCCACAGTGCACACTTTAAAACACAGATCTGTTGAAAGAATCAGTATAAGAGCCAGCTTTAGGTCTTCTTAGGACAATTTCATTGCTTCCTTGCAAAGTTAGAAGCTAAAAAGTTATTCCAAGACTTTTAAAACTATGTACTTAATAAGTTGCTCGATGGAACATCTCTTCTTTTCATCACATTTATTGATAGATTAGTGAAATATTTTATGATGAAAAATATTTAAATACTCTTAGAGAGAATTTATTTTATTTATTTGGATAATAACTCTTACTAACTCGTGAAAATGTGTCACATGTGTGTCTTTCCTTGACTAAAGTAACTAAATCACATATTAATTCTATTCTTAATGTTTCCAAACCAAACCAGGCAGCTCTGGATTGAGTGGTTGACAGAAAACCTTCAGAGGCTTTTGGTGAACACAGGAAGGACAATCTAACAGCCTAATCCTGTGTGATCTGTCTTTCAGTTTGGAACATGAGAATCAACATTCCTGATGATGCTCCAAGCTCTTACATATCTGCTAACTTTTACCCAGGACCTCCTTTCACTCTCCATCTGAGAAATCTGGGCTGCAGAGTGATTCATTACACAGTTGTCCAAGAAGTTAACAGAAACAACTCTGAGTGGGGCTCTCAGACAGCTTTTAAAAGCTGTACCAAAGCATGCGTTTCACACAATGGTACATTTTTTAAAGATCTGAAAATGTATGAAATATTTATCAAAAACACAAATCCAAGTGACAAATGCAGTCTGACATGTCTCAGCTAATGCAGCAGCAGCATTTTTTTTTTTAACCAAAAAACAAGGGCAGAAACAGACTGAACGGTATTGCTTCGCCTGCTGTGGGAGTCACATGCAACCAAAATAAATCAGCTAGAATATAATTAAGTGTGCGCAAGTGTGTGTGTGCAAGAAACATCTTGGTGTTTCTTGTGTGGACATTGATCATCCTACAAACACTTAAACTGAGAGAAAAGCAGAATGCTAAAATGTTTTTTTGCATATTTTGTACAGAGCTATTAGAGTTTCCAGTTGGACCTGTTTTGGTGGCTGCAACAAAGCTGCAAAACACAATCTGCTCAGTGCTCAGAAACTAGGATAAAATTGAAAAGCAGATGCAATATTATCTCTGTGTCACACTCAATTATATCTCAATTTATGTGATTGAAGTTGGGCGATAGGTCCACAATAACTGTGTCATTATCATAACAAAATATACTTTATGGAAGTATTATGTGTTTCATTAGAACAAATTCGGAATATATTACAAATATTTTTTCAAGGTTTGAAATTTAACACTATGACAGATCAAGACTAAGTTAAACATGTCAAGGGAAGCACAAATATGTACAAAGATAAATAAATAAAAACATAAATTAATAAATAAAGGAGAAATCAGAATGATCAAATGATTAGCAAAGCATACAGACAGGAGTTACATACTGTAAACTGAGGCTCTGTTTTAAGAATTAACATTTGCCATCAACAGCACACCACAGAGAACAGGGTGCAACAGATGCAACACAAGGATAAAATTTATTGTATGAAACACAAGCATTCAATGGCAGAAGCCATTCCTATTATTCTATTTATTTCTTCCTTATGCAAAAAAACAAGGACAGTTAATCTGCAACGAGCAAGACAGATGCAAAGGATAAACGACTGAGATCTGTAGTCTCACTTGAATTTCTTATTTTCATTTTAGCTTTTGGTGAATTTTTGTTAAATTTCTCTTCCTCCTTTAAATTTTGCTCTTTTAACAACCACAGAAAAGTACAGATTCTCCAAATTGACAAGCGCTTGTAAACCTTAAATGTATTCAAATGTATCTTAATGTAAAAGCTCTATAATAGCAAAGCAGGCTAAAGCCACAACCACATCACTCTTAGAAAATGCCCCTTTATAACTGATATGGAGTGGAAATAAGAGTTCTGACAGCCCTTAAATTACAGACCTTTTCCATTTGCTGAACAGGGTACCTGATAATGTCAGTCATAGCTGCCAGATATCAATTCACATACTCAAGACTTGAATCACTGCTTAGTGTAAAATCAGTCTAAAGCAGCAGGATAAAGGAGGCTATCTGTCCCACTATCACCACACTGAAAGTTCTGAAGAAAAGAGAGCAGCACATAACTTAAGACAGAAGTTTGAATGGACAGCAAAGATGGGCCTGCTCTTTTTTTCACTATACTGTGCCTACTGTAAAGTCATGGATATCATGCTGAAATGTACAACACTGAAAGAAAGATAACGTGCTAAATTGTTCACCTAAAAATATTCATATAGAAAATCTATGCCACTATTTAGCAAAAGTACATATGATTAACTTGAAAAACCACAGTTTCATTGTAAAATAAAATAGGAAAGAGAGAGTTATAATGCCAAATAATATATTAACACTATAACTAAGCGTAGCTAGCCCAAATAAAAGAGGTCGTTAGGTTGTAGTTAAAAGTTTAATTAGTTGGACAAAAATAAAAGTGAGAATACTTGGCTCACCTTTAAAATGGTACCTTCTTTTAAACTGAGTTCATCGTCTGTTCTTGCATTGAAGTCGACTTTGGCTAATGCCTCCATGAATAAAAAAGACTGCAAAAAGCTTTTGGAGAAAAATAAAACAAGAGAAGACGTCACCTTCTTACGTTTGGATCAGTTATTCTTGCATAAAAAACGGTACGTGCACTGATGTACCGCTGATCTACTACACGTTCTGTCTGTCACACCTTGCTCTTGTTACTAATAGTTTAAAGAAAAATTAGCCCTATTGCAAAAATATAGCTAGAACTAGGCTGATTATAGCGCACCTACTGAGCCTTCACACTGCCGTTAAATTAACTCATAGTTACGACAAACGTGTTGAAATGCCGCATCCAAACCATTGACTGTATAAAGACATTAGAACAGGTGAAGGCAGGACACGTGTGATTGGCGCTTCCTTCGGCCAATTACAGCGCGAACGGTATCGATTAGCCAATTGCAGAAGAGGCCGAAATAACTGGCACATGGGTGTGTGTCTTGACAACCTGATTTTTAACGAGTGTAAACAGTGAATGTGAAAGCATTTTCCCCTACCCTACTGAAGATCCTGCGCATGATGATGGACACATTTAAATTGGCCTTACTCTCAAATCTTTTTTCCATTATTCCAGAGTGGATGCAGATCTTATCCAAATCCTGGTTATTATGTGACTCTCACCGCAATTAATATTCATATCAGTTTGCTGTGGAGCTCTTGTTATTACTTCAGCCAGTCATTAATCTGATGAGTCACTAAATCCAGCCCAAAAAAGAAGGAGATGTTTACCAGTGTTTTGATTATTTCCCATCTATCATATCCTGTATATTGTCATAGCAATTGATTCCCAGCTGGGAATTGTTAAAAGAAGGACTGAGGAGTAGTTAAGCTAATTAAAACTGAAAAAAGAGAGAGAAAAACAAACAAACGTGATTTGTTTCGATGATGTGATGCTATTTTTTAGTTACTTATACTGCATTTTCTGTCACAAAATCCAAACAGCTATGTTAGTCTGACTCCACAAGGCAAACCTCAGTTTTTCACAGATGGAACGATTACTGCTGACACCAAACTCAGAACGAAATTGTAAAAATAAGTAAATGGGAAATAACAAGGAAACAAGATTCACAAAAGTACTGTAAAACTTTGTGTTTTACAAGACACAGAGTAACACCAGTAAAAGAAAAACAGCAACAATTTTAACAGTCGACACAAAATAAAAATGAAGATAAAGCAGAATGCACTTAGCCTCGCAGTGGATGTACAATTACTTGTAATGCTGACAAGCAGTGAGTGTAATGGCAAGCTTGGCCTGTGGAAAAAATAAATGAGCCTCTTGAATTTCATACCATCTCAAAACAGATATAAGTACCTTTCAATTACCCACCAACAATCAAAGCTGAGAATCAGCCAAATGAAAGATGCTTCGTTTCCAGAGTTGTTTTGTTTCCAGCTCTGTTTGACGGCAGATCAGTCTTAAAGGGTTTTGGAAGAGACAATAAGCCACCACATTGAGCTGTCGATGAAACGCTGCAGGCGACAGGCTGCTCACATCAGCACCTCAGGCAGGTTATCAAATCCGTTCTCACACTCATCCTTACCTAACATTTTTGTGAGAAAAAAAACCACATGTGCTGGGTGCAGCATGAAGTTAACTCACAGTTGTTTACTGCATGATGGGAAAGGCCTGATTATTGACCAACTCTTTCATTTATGCAACATGAGTTTGTTTGTTCAGTAAACAGACACCAGTTGATCTTCTGTTGTATTTCTAACAAAACTCAATGAGAACTTGAAACCCTTTCAGCCTCACTTGTTGTTAGAAACAGTTTCCATAATGATCAGTGCACAGAAAAACTTCACAATGCGAATGAAACAATGTCCTTTGAACTCAGATTGCTTAAAAAATGCATATTCATATCACACAACCATCTTCCTCTGCTCCTGGGTCTTTTCCCAGTGGGACATCCCATGAATACATGCAGGTGGCTCTAGGGAAAGTATCTGACTACAGACCTGCTGCCTGCCATTACTGAATAAATTGTTGATAACAAAACTGCCCACGCCGTGTTTTGCCAATTTTGCATAGCAGGGAAACATTTTATTCTAAAGTAACAAATAGCTCCTGGGTTTTTGTTGTATTTTTTTCTGAGCAGCATAATGAATTTCATTCACCTTTGTTATATCGGTCGATATCTTGAAACCTTAGGATTGAAAAAAGTTATCTGAAAAACTGTTTGCATTTAGTTTATTGAGGGAATGTGTTTTTGTATATGTGAACCTAATTTTTATATCTTTTATTAAGATTTTGCAATACAACATGTGTCATATATCATAATTTTGTAACTCATAATTCAGTTTAGCCTTAGTTTTACAATTTCTGTGATTAAAATAATGGATGAATTCCAGGTAACTGGATGCTAGTGGATTAGGACTTCAGTAAACAATTTTTTATTCATTCATGCTGCTAATTTCTACAGGAAAAACTAAACTGTGACTGTTTCATTTCCACTGTATTAGAAGCTATGACTTTTTCTCTGTAATAAAAAAGGATTCGCCCCCCTCTCCCAAGAGTCATGAGCTTCCACTGCTTGAAACATTTATCAGCAACAGCCTGCAGAGAAGTGTTGCAGCCTTAAATAACAGGGCATTATAATGAGCAGCATGGGACTGATTACTTTATCACAGTTAACTGTGCATTAGGATGCAATTTGGACACCTTCTATCACCATACACTGTTTTCTTATTTTGTTGCCAATAAAGAGGCAAAACAAAAATCAATGTTGAATGAAAAGTAGTTGTTTGTCTGTCATTATTTGTTTATTGGTAACAGATTTCTATAGTTTGAGTTTAGGATAGTATGATCCACCGGAGGAGTAATTCTGAGTTTGGGACAGATGTTTTTTTTCTGAAAAAACCCCCCCCTTAGGAATAAACTATGAAAAGTGGGATTAGAGTTTGTAATGTCATTTCTGGTGGAGCAGCAGAAAACACACCACAACAGGGAATTTTTAATATTTTTCCTATTTGCTAAAAACAGGGTTAAATGGAAATAGAGCAAGAATCTTCAATTTAGTGTATCTCGAAAATAGGATTGCATGGAATAGTTTGAAGCCTCAAAAAGTGTTGCGTGGGCTAGACCTGGTTCAGTGGAAGGACAGAAGCCAAGAGACTGGCAGTTCAGAAAGAGAGAGCCGGAGGCAAACCGGATTCTGCTCTGATCCGGAGAAGTTAACTGACAGGAAATTTCAGAGCATAATTTTTAGATTATAAATGGGATTTATCATGACTGTTACGGCCCTGAGCCGTAAGGCTTGTTGGACCTTCCCTTTCTCCCCTGTGTGTGTGTGTGTGTGTTTGCCTGTGTCTGTAGGTGCCTCCGATCACCTGAGGGCGTGTCCACCCGGCCCTGAGGAGATCCCCGGCTATGGATTGGTGCGGCTGGTCGGCGCGGGGCTCCTCCAATCAAGTCTCGATTAACATTTATATAAGGCCGGTGCGCGCCAGGAATGGAGGCAGACACCATTCGGTCAAATTAACAGCAATCGTTATCCTTGTAAATTGAGAACTCGTTTTTGTTATATATATCGG
>JAQMCX010000186.1:0-14507 GCA_029814765.1 Acanthurus leucopareius | reverse complement strand
ACATAGTCCAGTTGCCTTGTTTTAATGACTCTTCAAGATAATCATGACCTGGATGAATGAGAATCTACACAGACATCTATGCGTGAACTCTGCCCAAGGACCCATGATGATACCATGTTATTAAGACCTCACCATGTCATTAAGACCAAGCTCTAGCCACATAATACCCTTTTTCTCAGCCCCACAGGACAGAGGACACAGTCCTTGTACCTTGGTCTCTTTACTGAGCAGCTTCTTATCAGAGACAAAGGCAGAAGACACAGTCTTTGTTGTCTTTGTCAACCCCCAACAAAGCCGTTGGTTAATAAAACCTTCCCTGCCGTACTGCTTCTTTCCAACAGCAGTGAAGCCAGAACTTGCCTAAGAATTACTTCAAAGTGAATAGGTCAAGATAGCACCAACAGCTAGGACACAAGGTCTTCCAGCATAGTTTTAAAAGCAATGGAAGTCACAAAGCAGAGTTAAAACAGAGCTGCTGACTAAAGAATTAAGCAACCAGTGGTCTTTAGAGACTCAGAAGTCAACAGGCGGGACCTTAACTGACTTTGCAGGGCAGCACACTGAAAAGGACATTATTTCTCTCAATGGACTTTACAACGCAACAAGGCCTAACATAACATAGCATTACACGCACTGACTTTAAACAAAAAAACCTTTCAACATCTTCTATCAGCTATGTAGTCTTGGCAGTTGTCTGTGATTCTCCCATCTCTGTTTTGTATTCCTTTGGTTGAGCCATGCAGTCTTAACTACCATTTTGAGTCAACAATTTTGCCTTTGTCTGTTCTTGAAACACATATGCACACACACACACACACACACACACACACACACACACACACACACACACACAAAAATCTTGTACTTTTATCTTTGTGAGGACACTCATTGGCATAATGCATTTCTTAGCCACTTACCCTAACCTTAACCATAAAAACTCAATGCCTAACCACAACCCTTCCCTTAACCTTATTCTAAACCTAATTCTAACCCAACCTTAAGCCAAGCTTAACCTTTAAGTCTTAAAAAGTGAGGACCAGCCAAAATGTCTTCATTTCCCTAAAATGTCCTCACTGGTTCGATAAAAAATGGTTTGTGGCCCTTACTAAGCTGCAAGTACTAGGACACACACACACACACACACACACATAATTTCTAACTATTTTTGATAGCCAAAATGAATAAATTGTGCCACCAAAATCCCCAACAGAACCATTATAGATATTCTCCTATACAACTTAATTTCAATCATGGAACTTGTGGAAGAGAAAATAACTTCTGTAGAAAAAAAATGCTTTAGGAATATTTCTTGATCTTAAGAAAAGCTTTTAATACAATGCACCATAACTTAAATCTACTTAAACTTTTAAAGTGTTGAACAGGAGTAGCTTTTTGGTTAGCAGTTATTTAGATAATAGAAACCAGTATATACACATTGCAAATGTCTAATCAAAACTGCATAAGTTTAATTGTGGGGTTTGCAAGGCAGAATGCTGGGATGATTGTTGTTTATTTTTTTATTTAAATTAAATATGTAAGGTTCCAATAACATTAGGTGTGATGACAAAAAACACACTTTTCCGACAACTTTGTATATAGTAGGAAATGAATTGAGGAATATGAGGAGCAGAGATGAAACGGGATGAAAATTTCATATCATGATTATAGTGACCAAAATTGTCAATATAATCAAGGTATTTTTAAAATGTGCTGAAAAGTATTCAAAAAGTACTGATGCACACACTAAAAACATTTCACAAAGTTTATTTAAAAAAATATTAATAAAATTATTAGCACTATGCATTTGTGTTTGCATAAACATTAAAATAACAAAAATAAATAAAATAACTACATTCTCTATTCAGGAGCCTGCTGCACGGCCGTTGTAAACAAAGGAATATCATGTATCTTTATAAGAGTAATGTTTGGTAATGAACTGTCGGATCTTAAATGAACAAATCTGGCTATGACCTAACTAGGCTACGTAATGTGTTATTATCTGTAGACAGGGTAAACATCTTAGTTACAGAATCAGAACGTGTTGTATTTTTGTTAGGGTAATGTTTGGTAACATGACTGCTGAGGTCCACATCATTGATAAGCTATTAGCAAGTTAGACAGGCAAACCATAACATTTTCCCTCATTCAGAAGTCCCCATATCATGCATGAAGCTAAAAATTAACTTTCCTTGCATTCGCTGTAAAGTAGTGGATACTAGTCAACCAGATGAGTCAGAAGATAAGATGATTTGGTCCCCTTTCGTGGCGATGTTTTTCATTCTGCATGCTCTGCAGACAGGGTAACCATCTTAGCTCACTTCTCCCTTGGTACTCTCATGAAAACCAAAATTAGCTCACACTCCAGACTAAGTCCTCTTAGTAGGTGAAAAATACTCTGGAGCCCTCACTGCCTGCACTATCCATTGTCCCATTGAGGTGAAACTAACCCACATTGCATGCTGCACTTGCTTGCCTGCGTTTACTTTGCTGGACAGTGAATATTTTAAAGCCTGGTTATCAAACACAGTTTGAAACAGAAATACTAATCGTTGGGAATTTTACTGTGGTTTATCATCAAACCGGTAACCATTTAATCCCTATGGAGAAGTTGATTTGATCCAAATAACTATTGTGGGAAGTGTAAGGTAGCACACACCATCAGTTTTGTTTTTAATATTTTTGTTTTTAATTATTCAATGCATAAGGTATCAAAACAGAGGTAGGACAAGATTTTTTGTTAAGTCCTTTTTTAAGTCTTTTTTAAATCCTCTTTTTGAACACTGATTGATTATGATTTGTGTAATAACCAGTTTTGGTTAAGATCTATATGTCTCATTTGTGTTGTTGTGTTGTTTTACTAGGTAAGCAACAGCTGGAGAGCGTTTCTCTTCCTGTCGCTCTGCCTTCAGCTGACCAGCTGGATGCTCGTCATCTACTGGTCCTTGCATCACTGGCACAACCATCCAGTAAGCAGGGCACTGCAGGCCCACATACAGCCTCCTTACTTAAGTTGGGGCTCTGTGGCAACCAGCATCAACAGTGAGTTCAGACGCATAGATAAGTTTGTTACAGGAGCACCTGGAGCCAGAGTGATCATTACAGACAGCTGGGTGTTGAAGGTAATAAAAAAAAATCTTTTATGTGTTCACATTGTTTTGTTATAAACCTGTGGGGGGGTTTCTAACCCTAGAACCTTAGCTCACATTACCTGTGAGTTTTAAAAAAAAAAATTAAATGTATATTTAGCTACCTGACTATAATAAAATTTTGTTTTTAATTTTACCCCTCTGATTCATTTTCCACATATACAAACAGCTGGCATCAAGTAAGTCTTATGTGGCAGAAATTGTTTTGGGTTACTGTGTGTTCACACTAGGCGCGAGTTAAATTATTAATGCAAGTGAATTACGTGTAAAGTCAATATAAAGAGCTTATTACACACAAGTTCTTGTCGGGTGGTGCGAATGAAGTGGACTGTGCATCGAGTTTAAAGCACTATTTGCTTTGCTATTTCACCTGAGTGGAAAAATTTGTAAAACAGGAACTTCTGCAAAATTGATCTGCGAATGGACAGAGTTACTCGCATGAATAAAGCAAGTAAACACAAAAAATTCTGCCGTTCAAATACACACACAAATAAAGGAAAGCATTCACGCCTGATGTGAACAAGTTATGGAATCTGATGAAGATACCCCATTGGCCAATACATTTTATCATACATCAGGAAACACCTGTTGGGATGGAAAGTTAATGTCATGAGTACTTTTTTTTTTCAAAATGAAAAAAATTAGGTGAAAAAACTCTGCTTATGTGTTCTCTATGCCTGAACACTGAGTACCACTTTTCAAAACGCAGTGGAAGACTGTCATAATTGCTGTCCTCTGTGAAGTTTAGAAAATAATTGTTTTTTGGGGTCTCAAAAATCTGACCTGCGCAGGACCCTGGGCTGAGGCTGTTATATGCTGTCAGGTAGCATATATAAAAAAGTATACTCGATTCAGTGCGAAATAAAAGGTTCAGTGTTTTTTAAAAAGTCTTATTTGTATGTAAAAGTAAAATTTAACTGAAGTAGTCAAGGTCATCTCTTGACATACATGGCCATGCATTGCAATTTAAGCATGTTTAATTAACCTGGACTAGGTCAAAGTCCAGTATATTAATCATTTGTTGTGTCCCCTGTAATATTTGTTGTGCTTTCATCGATCACCTCTTAGTTCTGTATTGTATTAGAGCCTCTCATGGCAAGCATGCTCTAATGAAGGTCTGATTAATTGAAAGCATTAAAGTGAAAATTGTGCTGACTATTGCTGCTGGATATTTTGCTTTATACTGTGCATAGATAAAATACTTTCAAAGACACACAGCATGTAAGCAACTCCAAAGGAAATTCATTACTATTCAAACTCATGAAAGATATTTATTATGTTTACACTTTTTCACAAAATATTTTACATTGGACAAATATAACCTTTTTTTTTTTTTTACTTTTTATTAATCAGAGAAATCACCAACACTGTCAGTCTCTCTCTCTCTCTTCCACACACACACACACACACACATGGTACCATGTGAGCTACTGAGGACAGAGGCAAAATCCAGACAGTACTGCTCTAAACTGACTATACAAGGAACTACTGTACATTTTACTCTTCTCAAAAAAGCATAATTCTGCAGTTGTTGTGATGGGAACTGAACCATTTCACTAAATTGGTCATATGTAAAGATTTTATCTGTGGGGATTTAATGCTCAGGACCGCAAGATGAATCAACCAATATCTGCCATTGTTATTTTAAGATTATTTTTATCAAACTTTAGGCTTAAAATCTGCGCTCAAGTGAAACACTGCTCACGGGTATAACAATGGCAGTCCTTCCTAGCCTCAACAGCTGATGAAACACCCCCTTGAAAAGTTCTAGGAATACTACAAACTCGAGAATTGTAGTGAACCTCACTGGTTATTGAATCTCCTTCATCATCTCAGCAGTTGATGTAGTAATTATGTGACTGACTTAGCCACCTATTCATCTTAGGCAGCCTCTTCTTTGTCCTCTCCAAACTTAGATCTCATTTTACAGCCATTTCTTCCACCTTTTTTCCACACAACCTCAAAAATGGCCTCACTTCTGTATCGCTGCAATGTGTCACACAATGATTACACGAGACTGCTGCTGCTAGGTCCAGTGAGGGAGACTGTAGCATGTCTTACAAAAACTTGGGCTGGCCTAAAACTTTAAGTAACCAGAAGTCCAATAAAGCTAAAATCAATTTTGGTGAGTAAGCCACAAGCATCTACTGCCTGATCACCATGACTTTCTAGCCCAATTTCTTGCAGTAAACGGTACACTGTTGGGAGTCTGTCAAGCAGATTGCGACATGCTAAGTACAAACCCAGCTAGTATCGCTTAGTTACATCTCTCCCTGAATGTCATGCCATTTTGTGTGCACATATGAGTTTCTGAAGAAGTGAGTAAAGAGACAGCTGGCTGGAGAGGCATGCTGTGAGGTCACGAGATTCTGAGATTCAACATGGCGGCACTTTGCTGCTAGATTAGATACTAACTTCCAGCCCAACTTTTGAACATATCCTCATTAATATCAACGTAGTTAGTTCACAGGTGACAACCTCACATTGCATTACCAGTCAGAATGGAGGACCTCAAGGATTTAATTGACCATTACTTCTAGCAGTGCGTCATGGAATACTTGAATCTTAATCTTACCCCAGAAAACATCACTAAGAGGAAGAAGACTGACTCCTCCACTGACACACACATTCTTATGACCACCGACAAGCAGATTAGTGTACTCAAATCTATTGATAAAAAGCCTGAAGTGCTCACTGTGCTTCACAAGGAAATTAAAGACTTGAAAGTAAGTTTAGAGTTCACTTACCAGCAGATAAACGTTCTACAGAGAGACAACGCCAAGCTCCATTCAACACTGACAACGGTTTCATCTTAGGTAGATCTTGCCCAAAAAAGAAAATAAGCTTTTGAAATAAATTGTCCTTGACATTCAAACTTGAGGTACAACTTAATCTTCACAGCATTCCCAAGAACTCACCGGGTATTCCTGAGGCCCTGGTCCAAAACTTTCTGGTATCTGCTCTGAAAATACTTACTGAGTCTGTGAAAAAACATCACTTTATGTGAAAAAAAACATCACCATGTTAACCGGGGCGGACCTTAAGGAGGAAACCATCCCTATCCTATTATCGCAAAATTTGAACATTCCAGCAGAAAGTGCTCATGAAGAGCAAAAGTCAGGGGCTCAAAGGCATGTTTTTCAGGGTTGAATGATCAGTTTCCCAAAGAAATTAATGAGAGGACCACAGACAGAAGGGAAAACGGACTTCACTTGTTGTGGACAAACTGTATATAGATGGTCAACTGTTCTGGGACACCATCATCACCCCCTGGCTCTTCTAAATAGATAAGAATGGAGAAAATATAAGGCATAGGTTAAATGTGTATATTTTGATAAACGTAACATTAACCTGTTGGGGAAAAAAAATCTCAGTTGGTGTAAATTTACCACTCTACACACTCAAAAACTCTTAGGATTCTCCCCCTTTTGCTTTTTTCTGTACCCCTTTCTCTGTGTCTCCCTACCCTCCAGTCTCCCTACAACTCACTCACCCCTCCCTCCCCACACTCACATACCCTATGTGGCTCCTTTGTTTGTTCTGTCTCCGTAGATTGTGTTGTCTTAGCCCATGACTTTGCAGTTATGCTCCCAGGCTTTGCTGTACATCTATATGATATATTCTATTTTTTTTGCTGTGCTCATCCATCATTAATATCTACACATTTACAACCCAACACCTCACAACTCACCCCCACGACATCCTCAGCTCACTGTTGGTAACACTCCACACACAAATAACAACAAACGGCTTACATAAAGACACACACACAGATTATTCTCCACATCCATACACATAATGACAGAAGTCCCTTATTTTATGTTACAGATCCTGGAATGTACACGACATTCCTCACAGGATAAAAAAAGTTACATTCTTGACTTTATCACAAAATTAAAAGCAGATATTTCCCTCCTACAAGAAACCCATTTACTAAAATCAGAAGAAAAGTCACTTACAGATCCAAATTTTGATAAGATTTTTTCATCTTGTTATAACAGCAGGCCAAGTGGAGTCTCCATTCTTGTTCACAAAAAATTACTCCTCACTTTAAACAGCACAATAACAGACCCAGAAAGTCATTACATCATTACCCAGGCAACAATCTTTGATAAATTATATACAGTTGCAAATTTGTATACCCCCAACAACAATGATGATCCAGCCTTCTTTCACAAAGTATTCTCTCACATATCTGACTCACTAGCTAATTCAATAATTATTATTGGAGGTGACTTCAACGCAGTCCTTAATCCATCAATAGATAGGTCTAGTTATTCAATACATACAAAGCAATCGCAATTAGCCAAAGTAATGCAGGAATACATGGAAGATTTTGGACTTGGCGTTAGCTGGAGACTCATAAAATTGGACAAAGGGGTAATATACTTTCTTCTCCTTAGTGCATCAGTCATTTTCAAGAATTGACTTTTTTATCTCAAATAATTTCATTGCACAAAAAATTAACACTAGAACTCACCCAATTATTATCAGCGGCCATGCACCAGTATAACTCAGCTTGCAAATTGAGTCCAACCTTAAACCATCCCCAACTTGGTGCTTTCACATATCTTTACTTAAAGATCCAGAATTTGACAAGATAGTGAGGAGGGAGTGGGCAAACTTTTTAGAAACAAATGACTCTCAAGAGACAAAATTATATCATACTCCTCCTACAAGAAAAAGCAGGAACAACAGGCAGAAAAAGATATCGAGGAAAAAATGAAAAAACTAACAGAGCAATATTCAGTATATCCAAGTTATCACCTATGGACCCAACTACAAAATGCAAAATTACAACTAGACAATATCCTATCAAAAAATTTTTAAAAAGTTCATACAACAGTAACTGAGTTATAACTTTTTCTAACCTTTTAAACCTGCCTCAATTAACTACAGAACACAAAAACATTTTAGACACTACTGACCATTAATGAATTACAAAGCGCTTTAGACAGTATGCCTCTGGGCAAGGCACCTGTTCCAGATGGCTTTCTCACTAAATTTATACAACATTTCTGTTCAATTTTGGAACCCCTTTTATTCAGGACAGTGACAGAGATTAAAAACAATAGTTGTATAGGAACCTACATGTGTAACCGCTGTGTAACCAGGTTCGACTACAGTTGGCAATAGCTGGCTGTTTCAAATCCCTCGACTCTTCATTGTGTTGGTAAGTGATAGGCGGGAGTCTTGGCTAGCATTTTGGGCACTATTTGTTGTCGGAACAGGGACAGAATTGTGTACTGGTCAGTCATATACAGTGGCTCGTGAGGTGAGCTAAAGCAGCACACCACCAAAGAATAACAGGTTTTGTTAGCAGGGAAGCTAATTAGCTAACTTTGTAGGTGTACTATGCCATTTAATAAACATTCCAGCACTTGGAAGTACCATGACTCACTCTTCACGGTAACCTCTTCATTAATCACAGTACACATATGTTCATGTAGGAAGGCATACAGACAATAATCCACAATATGTTTATGCGGTGCTACAATAAACATACTCCCCTCAGTCACATCTCTCATCAACTGGCAGCATCTCTAGCCTGTACATGGCATTTTCCACCTAACTCTGAAAGAGGAAGCCAAAGTGCCACTAACCTCACGCAGATATCTCATTACCATATTATTTCAGTGGGGGTTATTGAAATTAAATACATACCTTTGACAAAGTAAACTGGTCCTTTCTCTTCACTGTCCTTCACAAATTTGGCTTTGGAGAGTCATTTATCCAGTGGATAGCAGCTCTGTATAACTCACTCAAGGCTACTAATAGGATCACTTCAAAGTTTCTCTCTGCATAGGGGAACCAGACAAGGGTGCCCACTCTCATTCTTACTGTTTGCAATATTCATCAAGCCGCTAGCAACAGCAGTTCATCAGAACACCAACATCATAGGTATACGCTCTTCTGTCTCAGAACACAAAATAAAATTATACACTGATGATACTGTACTTTATGTACAAAAAAAACAAAACATCACTACAGGAAGTATTTAACCTAATAACCACTTTTTCCTCAACTTTCTGATTATTCCATCAACTGATCAAAATCAACAATACTTCCAATAACAGAAAACTCACGGTATCTTACAGATCAAAACCAATACTACTCTTTCCCTACAAGGAACATTAAATAGCTGGGCATAAATATTTCACCCAAATTATCTGAGTTAGTCCATCTGAACTTCAGCCCACTTCTGGACAAAATCTGTGGTGACCTGAGGCATTCGAACTATCTTTCTATCTCCCCTCTGGGGCATATATAACCCCGACTATGATAATGAAAAAAACCTCCTCATTTCAGCACATGGGAGCAGAAAGAAATTACCCACCTCCAACAGCTTTTCCATGAGAACATACTAATGATGTCTACATTCAAAACATTTGAAATAATATACATACAATATATACAATATATACATCTATCAATTTCAAAAAGGGACAAAGACTTATTTCTGTCTTATTACTTTAACTTCTGGACCCACATTTGCAAAATACATTCAGGATGACAAAAAAACACCAATCTACTATTTATCACAGATCACACACCACTCAATACAAGAAGTATTAAATGGGCTTCTCTCTCTTTGACAAATGTACTCAGTGCACTCAGAACACCACAGACACCTATTTCCATGCTCTTTGGTTATGTTTACCTGTCCAGCACTTCTGGTCAACCATCACGCTAAAACCCTCGTGTCCTGCTCCTCTGGGGGCTAACTTCTGTGCTTTGGTGGCGCTTGTTGTTGCCCTTCTGGGCCCCTGGGCCTGCAGTGTGCCTGGTGGCTCCAGAAGCCTCTTGGTTGTGGCGTCTTGGGTGCTCCTGTGGCCCAGGGTTGCTGCTTCGGCCACCTCACCCCCACTGAGCCTGTGCAATGACTCTGTGCACTGTTGATTGTTCACATGCATGCTTGGTGAAATCTAACATGCATGCTTGCCTTGATTCAGCTCCTGCCAAGTCACATCATACAGAAACTAATGGGACCCACCAGAAAGTGCTGAGTCACTCTTTAAACCCAACTGTTTATCCTACTTAAACTTCTGTGTTCCGTTGGGTAATTTCTCACAATAAGGACTCCCATGTTTTTGATGACAAGTACAGTATCTCTTGTACTGTCATTATCTTGAGGGGGGGTGTTCAGAGCAGCACAGCAATTTCTACTCCACTTTATACTTGTAGCACCACCTGTCTTCCTCTTCCTTTTTTTTTCTTTTCTTTTCTTTCCTTTTAATGTTTCTTTATCATTATTATTGTTGTTGTTGATGATGTTGTTGTTGTTGGTGGTGGAGTTGTTTTTATTTATTTTTTTCCCTTCTCCTCTCTTAGTTGCATCCTATCTTTCCCTAGTCTTCCCCCTGATTCACTGTGGTGTAGCACTACCCTCCGAGGCTGACAACAGCTGACAACTGAAAACCTGGGTGCTTGCCACTCATGTCAGCAGCACCATCGTAGCTCTGACCAACCCATGCCCATGTTTTTCAAGGCATTTCATGATCAAATAAGTGAGCCCTGCTGCATCTAGGCTGTCAGCCTTCACAAAGTTAAGAGAGCCCTCATGTATGACCCCCTATAATAATAACTGATGGCCAGTGACACTTGTCATTTCTTTTAAAGGTCTTTGGTTTTATCAGCAGTTGTACTGAACAAATTACTTTGTTTTATTTCCCTTATTATTTCCTTTTTTACCATCACCCATTACCATTACAATTTTTGCCAAGCATGCAAACATATTATTTTGAATGGCTTTGCTGGTGTACTTAGCATTTCTATAAGCTTTCATGTACTTCTTGACACAGGAATTATGCTTAGCTATCTTTACTAAAATAGCCAAAAAGATGGCCTATTTATTCGAGTCCTCAGATTCTCTGTGACCACTTTAGGAAATGTTCATGTGTGGAAGTGAAAAGTAGTACTTCTGCAGTGGTTTTAATATATATGACTAGTTCTCTCTAATTTTCTTTTCTCTTTCTTTGTTGATAGAATCTTTTATGCATGAATTTGTTTGAGTGGCCATTTTGTACTGCATCCATGCAAACATGGCATTTTGTTCTGATTTGGAGTGGTCTTTGAAGCCACCTTCTTTCTTTGCACAAAGCTTTCTTCCAGTTGCAGAAGCTAGTTTGTGACCTGAACACATTGGACTTGGCATTTGGAAGGGAAAAATGGCGGCAGGCATAGCTAAACACAGAGTTTCTACTCATGGATTACTCCACCCAAGTGTAGTCTTTATGACAGGATTCATTAAATGTCCTCTTTTGATTTCCATACTGCATGTTGGGGAAGACCTTAAGGACGAGCTGCACATGATCCCTTGCTCTAGACAAAAAAATTCTGGTGAGAAGCAAATACATAAAAATTGGAGTTACTTAATTGTTAATGCCCCTCAACTCTCAACTCTCACGGCACTCTGAAATAGTAAATGATAATTAATGAATGCATAGTTTACAGAAATGTATAGAACATTTACAGAATGAAAACATGAGCAAACAATCAGGTCCTACTGGAGCAGAGTAACTCTTTGACTGCTGCACAGGGCCCTGTGCACCATACTGGAAATGTCTAAAAGCAGCAAATGAAAAAATTATAAAACATAAACCCACTGTCACAACGACATACACCAGCAATAATTATCTTCCCAGATAGCTGCTTACCATCAGATCCTGCAGGAACATTGATTGTTTCAATAGAGACACAACAGAAGCAGTCTCTGCACCTAATGCTGCAAGGTGCAAATTATGGAAAAGTGATCATACACACTCAGACTCCCACACTTATAAACACACAGACTTGTACTCACAGACACACACAGATGTAAAGATTGGCACTCACAGATGCAAACACTTGCAGACTCACACTCACACTTTGGATGTTTTCTGCGTCTTCCATGTTTCATATCTCTTTTCTGTCCTGAAAATATCAGCTCCTCTCCTCCTTTGCCATTCGTCTTCTACTTTTTCTTCTTCAGTTAGGTTTGTAGGTGGTTGGTAGCCAGCATAAAGGTGCTTTATTGCTCTGAACAAGTCACACTCTTGCATGACTGAACAAATCAATAATGGAATTCATTGCCAACACTTTTAATTAACCATTTTTATTGATATTATTTATTCGTTGTTGCAGCCCTAATTTAGCCTCTACTTCTAGCTGGCAATATTAACATTCTTATTGACCAGAGTGTACAGCACAAACACAAGTATGAATACAGCACAGAACCAGACAGACCTGTCAGTCATCGTCATTTTCTGATTAACACTTAAACAAAAAGTTAATGGGTATACCCTAACAGAAATCCTCATCTGTCTAAAGTATAGTTTAAAAATGATCTAATTACAATCCAAAAAATGACCTAACTACAGTCTTAGGGCCTTCAAGTCTACTGCCCAGTTTTTAAAGAGTCATAGCCACTTGTTCCCTTGGATTGAAATCTAGATATTCTTTAAGCCAGTTCTCCAAATCAAATTCCAGTTGATGAGTATTGTCATTTTCTCAGAAAGGCATGCTAGGTCAATTAGCCATTGTATCACTGAAGAGTTGATAACATTAACCCTCAAACCTCTGATGGTTAATAAAGGGCTCATCCAAAATTTGACATGAGGGGACAGAGAGACCAGAAATACCAAGATGCTCATTAAGCACTTCAGCTACCTCACACGAATGGAGGATCAAATGGTTATCAATATGTTTCCTACACTTCAGGCTAGAGAAATACAAGTATTACTTTCAACTACAATTTTCTGTTTTTACTACCTCCAACTATCTCCTTCACAATGTTGTTTATATCAAGCCCAGGTGAGGTGATTTATTGGAATGGCCCCACTCTTGCTCCATTTAGCCTTATATCTTGAGTGCTGGCTAAATCATCAAGGAGCTTAAGAAGTTGTGGGACTTTGTCATCTGGGTGAGATAATGTTTAAAGAATGTTGTCAGCATAAAGATTGACTTTGAAATTGTGGTGGAAATCTGATAATGACGATTGAACACAGAACTTGTCTTTGCGTATTTATTGAGCTTTTGCAAAGGGATCAGCACAGAATACAGGGAATTCTGTAACTGACCGTCAAAGAATGCAGTTTCAGTCTAAAAGTTATAAACTCTTGATATACAGTTACTCACATACAAAGAATACTTCTACAGCACAGTGTTCCCAAGACCAAGCTGCCTTCCTGAGAATGTGCAGAAAAGCAGCCATTTTATCCTGTCAAATGCTTTTTCAGCATCCACTGATATTGCTACAGCTGGATGTTGAAGTGATGTAGTATGACATGGCATGACAAAGCCTCCTAATGCTCTAAGAGGTGAGACAGCCAGCAATAAAGCCCACTTGGTCTATGTGGATTAGAGAGGGAACCACTTTTTCTAAAGGCATTGCAAGCATCTTAGCAAATATGTTATAATCATTGTTCAACAAACTAAATTATTCATCTGTAGGTGATCATTCCCCGGTTTTGGTTATACAGAAATCACAGCTGAGCACATGCTACTGGGCATTGACTGGTTAACAATAATATCATCATACAGTAAATTTAAAAAAGGCGATAGTGTGTCTTTGACAAATGTATAAAAGCAATTCTCCCCAGGTGCTTTACCAGCAGTAAGTGCTCTGATTGCAGACTTAATCTCTGATTCAGAGACTGCCCTTTAAAAATATTCCTTGTCAGAGTTCCACAACACAAGTGAAAATAGGCTTTGGGGGGGGCCACCTTGTGGCTACCCCCCTCACTGTCAAAGGCTACATGGCAGCTTTTCTGCTGGAAGTTAAGTTCATTGTTCTGTACTATAGTTTCTTGAGTGGGTTTGTTCAATGCCACTTTGTTTTTTGTTTGAGTTCTGGGATGTTGGTTCAGTGTTTAAAAAGAGAAATGAATGCATTACCAACATTATAACATACTTTCTTTGAATGTAAACGGGCTAAATAATACAATTAAAAGAAGCAAAATGATAACTAAGATAAAAAAGGAGAGGATAAATATAGCATTTTGGCAGGAAACCCACCTCTCTTGGGTTGAACACGAAAAACTCAGAAAAATGGGTTCTAGGCATACCTTTTTCTCATCTCATCAAAAAGGAAAAAGGAGGGGAGTTGCTTTATTGAACTCAAATTCGATTCAGTTTGAATTCATATTGGAAATTAAGGACAAAGAGGGTAGATTTATTCTGGTAAAAGGGAAAATAGACCAAAAAGAAGTAACATTATTTAACATTTATGCCCTGCTGGGGAGCACAATATCCTTTTTTAGAAAGGTATTTGATCTAATTGCATCAGAAATATATGGGACTCTTATTTGTGCAGGAGATTTTAACATACTCCTGAATCCCTTATTAGATACATCAAATAGGAAAAGAAAAAAGAATTTGACT
>JAQMCX010000185.1:0-14513 GCA_029814765.1 Acanthurus leucopareius | reverse complement strand
AGACTCTTCAAGGAGAGGCATTCGATAGCCAGTGAGATTTTTATGTGTGTGTGTATGTGTGTGTGTGTGTGTTTATGAGTGTTTATGTGTGTGTATGTGTGTGTATGTGTGTGCGTATGTGTGTGTGTGTGGGTGTGTATGTGTGTGTGTGTGGGTGTCCTTGCACAGTATCTGAATGGGACTGAGGCCAGACTAATTCATCTCTGGGAAGAGAGTGTGTGACCTTGAAAGGAAGATGTATTAGTGCCCCACCCACACACACACGCACACACACACGCACACACACACACACACGTGCACGCACACACGCACGCACGCACGCACAATCCTGAACTTCTACCTTTTTGAAGACATTCCTTGGCATAATATATTCCCTAGCCCCTTAACCATAAAAACTGATGGCCAGATCACAACTCTTTCGCTGACCTGAACCTACACCTTATTCTAACCCTTAACTAAGTTTTACCCCTCAAATTGCCCTTAAAGGAGAAAAGCAGGAAAAAGTGAGGACTGGCCAAAATGTCCTCACTTTCCAAAAATGTCCCTTGCTTTGTTGGTCCTCACTTAGGAGCAAGTGCAAGGATAAACACAGTCAAAACACTGTGCTGCTATATGAAGCAGAGCAGCAAGCAGCAAATTCTGAACTCATCAATGAACTAAGACGCTGCATTTAAAACACGTCGTCTTGTCAACAAGATCCCAATGAAACTGATGAGATTCTCTATTTAAATGTTAACAAGTGACACTTATTTTACATGAGTTTTGTGTCACTGACTCATTTTAATTCCAAACTCTTTCTTTGGTTTATAAAAGAGAGAGGAAGAAGACAGAGGGAGAAATATTTGCAGCCCAGCTCAGTTTCTCTAAAATAGCTCATCAGTAATGCAGAGAAGAATTGAGGGTCTGTGTGGCTGAGATGGTTGGGGCACTAATTAAATTGGCTGACGTCTGATGATGTCACACTGCATTCACTGTAATTGCAAAAACTATGACAGCAGTCGGTTCAAAGTTTAACCCTCAACCTTTTTACTAAATACCTTTAAAAAAATCAGCTTTTTAAAACCCTCATTGTGATCCTCTCTTATTGTCAGAATCCATCTGTATCGCTCCGACTGACAGGAACGTTGCAGCTCCATCATCCAGTGTTACAGCTTGTAATTTGATCTCACTGGTTTGAGCTTCACTGTCTGATGATAAAACACAACTTTTCCTAGTGCTGCTGTCCTCATGGCTTTCAATATACAAATACACAAATAAAAAAATCACAAACTGAAGAATTGAAGCATAAAAGTGAATCGTGATTTTTGGTTCTTTTCAGCAGGTGTATTTTTTCCTCTAATGCAGCTGGAAGAGCTGCTGTTCTGTGATCAGTCAATCTGTCCCTGCATATATCATTATGCTGTGCACTGCTGTTGTGTTTCAGCTCCTCTGATTTAAGTTTAAAAATGGTCTCAGAATGCGGCTGAACGGTTGCAGCCTGCAGCTACCTGCTAACAAACTAAGCCTGTAATTGATGGGTTGAAAACTCCGATGTACAGTCAGAGGATCCAAACTGTTTATTACAGAGACTGTTTTATTGACTCTGTGCAGATGGATGTGTACACTGCTTGTTGTTGGTCACTGGTTTCCTCTACACTGTTTTCCCTCTTGTCTTTTGAAGGAATTTGGGGCTTCCCACACTGGCTCCATTTCACACAAGTCCTATTTTTCTCCCAAAATGCTTTGTTGTTGGAGGCGTGGCTCGAGGGATCAGCTTTCCTCTCCTTCCTCCTGTCTCCTTTCCTCCTCCTCTTGTTGTCCTCTCCTTCCGTGCTTCCTTCCCCTCCTCTTCAGTCATCCTTCTCTCTTCATGTCCCTAAATCATGTCTAATCCTCCTCCTCCTCCTCCTCCTCCATCGTCTCATAGTCCTTCTTCTTCATATCAGCTATTTTCTCCTTCATCCAGCTCCAACACAACAAAACAGCTCAGCTCTGTTTGGAAATAAAGCTGGTTCAAGCATGACAAAGGCACCAAAAAACTTCTATCAGACGGTCTCCAAACTCTATTCACATTTCTTGTAATTTTGGCAAAACAGTTTCTAAAGCACTGTCACAGACACACTGATGTTTTTTATGTCTGCTAAAATTAATAGCCAAGTAAGTGAGTAGGATCCTTTTAAATTTCTGATTTTCACGTCATCTGAGAGACAATGTCAGTTTATCACATCCCTCATCCAAAAAACTGCGTTTTTTTTTAACAAAATGACTCACTAACAAGCAGCACTTTCTATTATCAAAATATCTCTATAAAAAGTCTCTGTTGTTATTCAGCTGGGCATGAAGCTCCTGAATGTAAAATAATTTGAGGGTTTTTAAAATGTTATTATTTCTGATTTGTTGACATCAGATAATGAGCTGACAAGGAAAGATGAGAAAAACTGGAGAGGAAACAGAAGTAAACAACAAGAGAGGAAAGAAAAGGAAGATGAATGCAGCAGTAAACTGATGAACTGTGATCGTCTGCAGTGACAAAACACAAACACTGCACACAAGCCCGATCACCCTGATGACTCACACTTTCTCTCTGATGCCTACAAACTTCAATCAAACCTTCAGCTGGGGGAAGTGATCGGCCTCGACATGAACACTTCACACAATCATCACTGCAGATATTTTTATCCACGTTAACAGCTCCACCTCCTCAATGACAGACAGGACAGAAGAAACAGGAGGGGGGATGAAGAGGAGGAGGAGGAGGGTCGGAGGTAAACCACACATTCAGCAGCCACAGCCACAATGAAAGCCCCAATTCCACCTTAACTGCTGCCTACTGTTCCTCGTCATGTTAGCTATTCTTTCACAAAGAACATTTTTCTTGAAACATTCTCAAAACTGCTGCATTTATTGGCCCTAATGATAATGCACAAAACTGACTGAAAGCAGGGTGAATAAACATTTCAAGTGAAATCTTTTATTTGCATTTACATGACACAATTCTTTCAAAATAAAAAGCTCTCTGCTGTTTGCAGTGTGATTATTGTACAATTATTACAGTTGTATCTTGTTTTTGGTTCTTGGTTTGCAGGAACTGAAAAAGACCATTGATAAGATATTAATGCACCATCCCAATAATGTGATAACCACTTAATTGTATAGTAATTTATAAAGCTGAAATAACAACTTTTCTCTTGTTAAAGCTCCTGAAGGGGGAGGTTGGTCTGTTTTTTTCTGGATTTTGGTCAAGACAGTGAATCAGTGAATCTAAAATAATTAGCTGGAGCCCTGAACAGAACCTGTAACTATGGCATCAGTCAATGGATGCAGGAGACAGATGTGTGTGTGTGCATGTGTGTTTAAGTGAAAACAGCTTACAGCATCACCAGAGCTGCTGTGCCAGGGGCCCTGTCAAGCTGCCACATGCTGCAGTCCAGAGATCCTGCAGAGGTCAGCATTTATATGTAGCCACAGCTGAGGATTAATAATTCTTTACTTAAAAGAAGTGATTGATGTGGCGGGTTGGTGGACATGCTGTCCCTGAATGTGATACTCTACAGGCTGAAGTGGCAAGCTTTAAACTGCTGCAACAGACTGCAGCATCCCTGCTGATACAGGTGACATCTAGTACAAAACAAGAAGCTACATAATTAAAAGGGCTGATTTTTGACAGCTCTTTTAGTCTTTGGACTCTGGTTCTTAAGCAGGATCTGTGTGGTCATTTTTGAAGGAAAATCTGTTACTTTATGGCACCAAACAGGAGGAGGGAGGGAGCTGCGTAGTGATGGAAAAACACTCTGAGCATGTTTATCCTCTTGAGTAAAGAAAGATAAATTGTGACAGGAGGATCATGGGAAAAGAGCTCTAAGGTGAGATAAACACTGTGGTGTCACAATTAATTTGACTGATGAATTAGTATTTAAAAGCGCTGCAGCTGGTTTACTCTGAAACTCTCATGAGCTTTAAACAAGAGAATGAATCATGACCAATCAAAGTTATCTGAATTTTCTGCTAACTGATTAATCAACTCATAATTTCAAGTGTGCTAAAAAAAAAACACTAATTGTGCTGCACAACTGATTTAAGTCACAAACACTGATGCTAACAGAGCGCTGGTGTGATTGTTATTGATCCCTGCTGGGAAATGAGCTTGTTGAAAGGTCAAAGGTCAGCTGCTGCAGAGCAGCATTAGCAGGTTGTGTGTTTGTAGTCAAAAAGTTTCAGGATGTTACTGACATTAAATAAGACAAACAGCTGGCAGAGATGTCGGATACTGAACTTAAGACATCTGAACACCAAACTGGATCCGTCTACATTAACACAAACTAAAAGTAAAATCTAAATCTAGTTAACATGCAGTAATCCAGAGCAGGAGGTGAAGCTGACACAAAAGAAACAAAAGGACAAGACTTCGTCCTGCCAGATGGTGACCTGAGACAGAGACAGACTCCCATGAAGATGGAGAGGAGGATTGTTTTTCTGTATCAGGACAGATGGGGAGAAGAGTTGCCTGTTGACCCTATAAAACCACTTTCTGTACTGGCTGTGTCGTCTGAGCGGTTTATGGCCCTCTGAGGCCACTGTGGATTCTGAAGGACACTTCACTGTCCTGACAAACAGAAATTCATTCAGCAGGACTATGTGTGCAGTTATCAGCTCCTTATATATGTTTAGATGACAGCACGAGGGTCTGCAGTGTCCAAAAGTTCACACTCAACTGATTTTTTTTTTAAGAACCAAAGAAGCCAAACTTCTCACATGTTACATATTGTTCAAAAACAAGAAGAGAGATCAAAAGGCTAAAAGAACAAGCTTGGAGGTAAGCTCATCTGTGTGAGTGTTTCAGTGTCATCTTTCTGTATTTGATGGTTTTAATACTGGGACACATTTTAAATAAGCTGCCCTAAGTTTTATCCTCTTCTCAGCTCTTATGGTATTTTTTTAGAAATCTGTCAAACAGCTACTTATAACATTTTTACACCTAAACTGGTGCAGACATGCAGGTTTTTTAAACATTTAAACATTTAATTGCAATGCACTGAGAGGTTTGGCTTTAAATGGAGAAAATCATGTTCAATATGCTTTGACATCAGTTAGCTAAAAAGTTTTTCATCATTGGAAGAAGAGCAAAGAGCAGCACTGAATGCTGTTGATGATGCATTGTGTTTTCAATCCCCTCCAGACTTCTTTCTGCCCCCCCAGTGAGGTAATGAAGAGAGGTCTGCTACTGTTTTGGTACCGAATCTGTAAGGCTGACACACGAACACTCAGCATCCATTCTGCATCATCAGCCTCCATGTTCATTTAGACAGGGAGTTGGTCTAATTAGGCTAGCTGCTGGTGGTGGTTGTGCAGTCAAATTAATTAGGCAATAAATCATTTATTGGTGAACAAGGCAAGGCCTTGAGGGGCTCTGAGCATCTGCTGCACGCTTCAAAGCTGCAGGACAAACAGAGCTTGGGAAGAATCAAAGATCAGGCTGACGTTCTGGATTCAGGTCTGCCTCGGTCCTCTGAGACCTTCGACTGCACCACGCCTTACAAAGGGCGATCGATGCAGCAGGAAGTGACATCAGCCCCCTCAGGGACTTGGGTAGAGATGGATGGTTTGAATCTTTCTCCTCTATCAGCTCTGATTTGCTCTCATCCTCAGTAACACAAGCTCCTCTACGTTCAGAGAGTTTTAATGTGCTTACTTTACAACTCCAGTCTTTCATGTCTGTCATGTGGCTGCTGTAACAGGTTAATCATGTCGGTGGTCTCGTCTCAGAGTCCCTCTCTGCTACATGCCAACAAGACATAAAAATGTGAGAGCATTGTTAAAGAGTGGGCAGGAAGCCAGCGAGCCACAGGCCTATTTTTATACCTGCATGAGATCTGTGCTGGCCTCAGCTTGCCTATTGTTTTGGTCAGGTCAGTGTCTGGAGCTTCCCTTCATCTTAAAAAGACTGGGGAACTGGGGAAGAGGAAAGAGGCCTGCTGCAGCTGGACGCCACAGCTGCAGGGCTGCCTATACTGATCCAAGGCTCTGCTCCCGGATGCACATAGAACTAAATCATGTCCATGTTTCTGCTCCTTCATGGACAACAAAACCATGAAACGGGGCCAGTCTCACCTCCCCTTGTGTGATTCTAAGTCTTGCAAAACTTGTAAAAACTGTAGGAATAGAATATATGTCAATCTTACTTCTGCTTTATGTTTCTTCAACTTGTTGAAAGATAAACAGATTAAATGAGGAATTAGAGAAACTGTTCATGGCTCTAAAATACAAACTGGTGTCATGGTGTGAAGTATGAGAGGTGATACAACACTGTAACACTGACACAATAGCCTTCATCTGCGTGTCCACTGTTTCCTCCTCTGCAAGACTCTGACTCTCTCTGAAACTCTGCAGATGACCGTTAACACCTTTGTGAGCTTCCTCTCTTACAGCTGATGCTCCTCTGCTTCCTGCCTCCAGTTTTATGAATCAGCCACCCTCAGGGCGACTGACAGAGACAATATTTACACAGCAACGCATGTGTGTGACTTATTACTCAGCACTTAAACCTGAGGAGTTTATTCTTATTGATAGAAGGTTTAGTGAAATGCAACTCCATGTTCACAGGGTTGTAGTCTCATGGCTGAAGTCTGAACAGTAAATTGTTTGTGGTTGAGATGTTTGACTGTCAGGAACAGAGAACAGGAGGCTTTTTACTGAAACAGAAATGAAACCAGGGATCACACAACAGTATGTTGTTAAGGCAACAAACAAATACTATAATAGAACTGTTGATCACTTTTTACTCGATTTCTTTTCCGCACAGACAGACAGACAGACAGAGGCTGTGAATGTGTCTTCTCTTTCACTTCCCCCACACAGCAGCATCAGTCTGGTTTAACCTTTTAACAAAAGAGGCCATATTTCAGAGTTTTAAGGCCCTCAGGCCAACATTTTAAGGCTTATTAGAGGATCAGAGAGCAGATTCAGACAGTGTGAGAAGCTGTCACCTTTTTCTGCGCTCCAGGATCTTCACAACTTTATACATCTGAAAAATAATTGGATTCTGTGGACAAGACAGACAGTTTAAGCGACGTCTTTCTGATTCAAAGTGGGTGTGTTTGATATGAACACAATGTGGAAGCTCTGAGTTCCTGTGGTTTATCTCATTTGTAGGAGAACTGAAAAGTTCCTCTGTGAACCACAGCAGATCACACAGCCAGCCAACAATGACAGAAACTGACTAAAAATGTGACCGTGAAATCAATATTAAGCTTAATGATCCAGCATCAAACAGGATCACTGCCGGTTCTGACTGTCATGGGAATAAACGAAGGTTTGAAATCCAAAACTTAAAGAAAAAATTATGTCAAATCGATTACTGATCCCAGAGAATAAAACAAAGAGATTCCAAACCATTTCAATGTTGATCATTTGTGACCACAAACATTAAAAGCTCCTGGAAACTCTGTTTGGCTCCCATCAGTTAAATCTACCTGTTCAGACAGCAGGTAAAGGCCTGAGTGGAGCAGTTCGACCTCAGCTGTCAGCTCTGTTTCTTGTCACTCCATCCACTTATCCAGCTCTGCTCCTCAGAAACCGGATGGACAGGTCAGACCTCTGTGGACAGAGGAGTCATCTTTCTGTCAAGTCAGCGGGAAAGGTGTGAGACATTGGTAGCCGCCGGGAAAACACACCAGTTAGGGCAGGTGGGAGGTTTATCAGCAGCAAAACATGAGCTCCTAAGGTTTATGTGATCAGAGGTTTAGGTGATTTATTACACTCACTGGTTAAAAGTTTGGTAGTCCAGTCAGAGTCTGATATCTGATCTGGAAAGCATGTTTATTATGACAGTAACCACTGCCATGACTTTACAGCACAAATACACAAGTCTGATAGACCGCCACAAAGCAGGTTTTCCTATAAGTAATTTCTAAGTTCATGACAAATGTTGGAGCATCACACACTCATTGGTGGTGATGTGTAACCACTGAAGCTCCACCCACTTGTCCACATGTGGTCACTCCTGGCTCATAAAAAACAACTCAAGGCTTAAAAATGATCCACAAACCAACAGGTGACATGACGGTCCAGTCTGCGGTCAAAAACCGAACCATATCTTTCCTACTGGCACCTACATTACCCAAAGTGCAATGCTAATGGTGGCTAATGTTGAATGCAGCAAGTTTCAAACCTGTAGTCTCCAACAGATGCTTAATAACCTTTGCAGACTTCACACAGTGCCCTCTAGAGACACTAAAGGTTCATTATATTACTTAAAAACAAATGCAGTAAAACTCTCCAACATCAGGAACCATGCAGATGTGCACATACAGATTTCTAACCATCTGCTCATCAGCAGACTTGCAGCAGCGCCGCAGAGCTGCAACTCTAACTTTTCAAGAACTGGACACTAATATCTGTTCACTAATTGATTCGGTCGTAAGTCATCATAAACTGTGATGGAAGGAAGTGGAAATGCTGGAGGTAAAGAATGACAAAAAGAAGCACTGTGATGGCAAAACGCTAACATGCGGCAGTCCACACTGGACTGACTTCAACAGAAAGAAGGGATGATGGGAGAAAAAGACAAACACTGAGAGATACAGATCAGCCTATCAGCAGCAAGATGCCAAACCAAATTTAGCAGCAAAGTCTGGAGCTCTGCATTATTCAGACACAATGACCCATTAAAACCTGTTTTTTAGAACGAAGATGGAAGCAGGAGAGAAGAGAGCTGAGTCTGACTTAAAGATCAGCAGCCTGACATGGATTTTTCATCATCATGTGATCATTAGTGGATATTGCTTCCATTGATTATCAAGTCTTTTTTTTGATGATTCTTTTGTCTATAAAAAGCCTGAAAAACTTCCTGAGACCACAATGAGAAGCTGAACAGAAGAATTTGAAATTTTAATCTATAAGTAATTAATCTGTTGTTAATAAATTTTCTCTCGAGCAGTTTATCATGTCAGTGTTTCCTCTGAAAACTTCTCAACGTCATGTTAAAATGGGGAAGCAGTATTTTTTAATGAGTTGACAGCAGGTCACTGCAACAACATGTCTGCTGTTGACTCACACAAATCAGAATAAAATTAAAGCAACTCTATGCCATTGGAGTCTTTAAAGTGAGCTGAGCTGCAGCAGGTACAGTTTTTGATGCAGATGTGAAGCATACCGTCCTAAAACTTACACACACACTTATTCACATTATGGGCCTCAGCCAAATTGCACTGAGCTATTGGCAGTCAGCAGAGTCATTGGTTAAAAGCTGCAGCTTTTCTCCAGATTTAATTTAGGAGATAAACTCTGTCGGCCAGAACTTACATAAACTTAAAAAAATACATAAAAAGTCAGAAATTCTCATGAATGATTGTTTTAATTATTGATTAATGTCTGTGGAGCTGTTAAAGAGCCTGTTTTTGATTACCAAAGCCCCAAAAAACAAAAGGGAAAATTCATAGATGCTCAGTGTTTCTGAACCTAAAACGGCTTAAAAGCCATGTTTGGAAAGTCTGAGCTAATCTAATGAATGTAATGTAATTTTGAAGTTACATGTTAAATCAATCATCCAAATATGAATTTCCTGTTGATTGTCTCATGGACTACTGTCTGTAGCTCCGTTTTTCTGAAGCCGCATAATTTTCCATGAATTCTTCAGTCAGCCTCTGCAGCTCACAGACTGTGTGTGTTCGACAACAATGTGTCCTTTCGCATGGTCATTACATACAGCTGCAGCTATTTACAGCAACTATAGTAACAGCAGGCTAACAGCAGCCTGTGGGCCAAAAATATTCTTCCTCTGAAGTCGTCACTACACTCATATTTATACAGGAGTGTTTTTATCAATCTAATGTTAATAACAGCAAAAATACAAACTCATGACAAGTAGGTTTTGTATGAAATGCAGCCTCCACATCAAGAGAAACATGCAAACTACTGTGCTTCTGAATGAATTATAACATTAATCAATACAAATAAATTATATGTATCCACTTTGTTTACATTAAAACAAGCATCCTGTGAATGTGAAGTTAGAATTCTGCTTCTTGTTTTAACATGACTTTCACTTAACCATAAATGAAGCAGGTCGCTGTTTATGCTGCTGATAACCAACCAAATACATGTGCAGTCTTGTGGAGCCACACAGAATAAAAGCCTGTCATTTTTGCAACATGAATGATGGAGACTCTGAAAGTCAAATGATTCCTAAATGGACTAAAGAACTGATGGTCTGTATCAAAAAAAAGAAAAGGCTCACATATCAAAGAAGTGATAAAAGAGTTAGTTTACAGAGCTCATAATGTGTGTGTGTGTGTGTGTGTGTGTGTGTGTCTGTGTGTCTGTATGTGTCTGTATGTGTCTGTGTCTCAGTACATGAGCTAAAGAAGCTCCAAACAGAGGGATTAAGGAACAAACATAGCGTCTCAGCAGGGCATCTGGGATGACACAGATTAGACAGAGTGGGACATCAGCTAAATACGACGAACCATAATCTGAGTCAGTCTGTGAAAAATACAACCAACCATCATCCAACCATCATCCAACCATCACTCTCTGTCTGAAGCTCTGTCAGTGGCTTCTAGTCCTGGACTGACAGAGTAGAAATGGAGAAAACTCGACCTCATTTATAAAGAATGAAAACTCTTCCACTTTCCTCAGAGAACCACCTCAAACAAAGACGCAGTGTGAGCAAAGAGCTTTACAGGATGACAAAGGTCAAAAGCAGATCAAGGGACACAAGTATCACTGATGTGACATGCTGCTGCATTAGAGTGTAGTCGTGTGTTTGGCTAACACACACACACACACACACACAAAGAAAGGCTGATAACTACATTTACCAAACAGGACCCTGGAGGTGAACAGGAGCAGGAGGTTGGGGGTTTTTACCCAGAGATCCCTGCATCATCTGTAACAGGGTTTTCCCTGCCTATCTAAGGCAAAGGCAAACATTTTAAAGGTGGGCTCGCAAACTCTGCACAACAGCATGTAACCCAGGTTCTCTAGCCTGTGTCACCTTGATCTGAGAAAAACAAAACCCAGGGAAAACCCTCTGTACGTTGGAGTCAGTTTGGCAGTGGAGGTATTTATAGTGCCATCGCTCACAGGTGACCCTTCCTCAGCTGAGTCCCATTACAGCAGGAGAGGAGCAATGCCTTGCTGTGAGGTCGGGGTTTGCTGAAGTTTCACACAGACTGAAGAAAACTGTTTGGAGTTTTCACTGAAGAAAATCATGATTTCATTGTCCAAATTATAAGATGAAAAATCTTGTTAACATTATTGGCCCTCTGCACCCAAACTTCACTGAAAGTCTTGTAAAAACAGTGTACTTCTGGTAAAGATCATATGTTTTCATAAACTGACTGATTAGCCACCTAATAAAAGCATATTACTGTGTCTTGATGTTACTGTTGCTGGGAAAAAAGACAACCATCCCTAATCTAATCAGCTGTTACTGAAAGTAGAAACAAAAACCAAAAAGATGAAAAGATCTTTGAATTTTTATTAGCCAGTTTCTTCAGCTACAGCAGTCATCTCCTGACAGGTTACTTCTGAACCAGATCGGTTCAGGACACAATCAGACGTTCTGAGAACCTCATTTGACTTGGTATTTGGGTTTTTAATGCGTATAAATCCCTGTGTGACAGCAGCGTGACAGCAGCTATTCCCCCTTCCACACTCATTCTGTCTCTGACATTTTCCTGCATCAGTATTCCCCCAGCCACCTCCTCCACAGACCAATCGATGAGCTCATCCAGCCTACCGCATCCTCTGGGTTTAATGACCGTCAGGACCCGCTCAGGGACACTCATTATCTCGTTAATCTCATTCTGTGGACAAATGCGGCGCGTGCAGACGTTATGCGCAGACGCTGGACGAGACAGGAAGTGAAGGATGAAAGGAGGCTCTAATTTCCATGTTGAGTTGATCCTCCATTTAAGTATTTTTGTTTACTTTATTACTTTATTTTTGCTGCATTTTACTTTAAGCCCAGGCTGCCCTTAATATTTCTGAAACGATCATAATTCATGAACTTCATCTGCCCTCTAAAAACAATCAATTGAATTAATTTAGTTATTTTTACATACAAAACTTCACTTTTGTTTGACAGAAAGGTTATGGTTAGACTTGTGTCTGGTCAGTCAGAGCTGTAGAGCTAAAATTCTCCTTTGCTGCAGTTGGAACCAAAATACAACATCATAATTACTGAAGTGAACCAAATTGACCCAGAATCCAACAGTGACAAGCGACGAGCTCTGTGACTGGATATTTTCATGCTGAAATGCATCTTGGTAGTCATAGTTGACCATAACTTAATGTACCTTCCTCCCTGTTCAGGAAGCAAATAAAATATAAGATCTGCCTAAATGACCGTATTTCTGTGCTCACATTTCCACATTCATCAAACCATCTATTTACAAATTATCTTAATACTTTTCTTCCTCAGCCAGCTATTCAACTTGACCATCAGACTCTGGGGTTTGTTTATGTTTTCACACCTGAAACAGCGCTTGAATCAGTGGAGTTTCTCTTACTGAAGGTCTCCACCTCTAATCTGAGTTTAACTGGAGTCAGCACGACTCCATATAACTCACTGCAGGCAGATTAAAGGAAGCAGGAAAAGTTGGGATCTGCAGCTAATCCAAGTGATCCCAGTTAACCTCGTCTCACTGTTGGATTTCATGTTGGCTGGTAACAACACTGAATGACCTCTGACCTCAGTCTGACCTGTGGATCCAGCTCCATCCCTGACCTCTGACATCTGACCTGAAATCACGGAAAACGAAACTCTGACTTGAATGGCCAGGGATGAAAAACAAGGAAATCTGCTCACTTATTTCTATTTTATGTTAATTTAAACCAGCAGGATGTTTGTGTTTAAAGAGGAAATGACATTCTGCTGATGGTCCAAAGTTATAAATGATTAATGTTCTAATAATTAAAATCCATCAGGAGGCCTACTTGTCTTGTTTGTGTAGAACCACATGATGTATTTAACATGGAATAAATGGTAGAGAAAATGTGTAGTTTTAAGTTACAATATGTAAACTAATGCCTATTATTAACACTTAGATATATGTTACGGTCAAAGCTACGATGATCAGTTGATAAATCAATTTGTCAATTGATGGAACATCAATCTAGAAATATTTTGACTGAATTTTTACAAAGAGTTTAAAATGATCTGTAGCTCCTTAAATGTGAATATTTGCTGTTTGTTCAACCTTTGAAATCTTTATGCTTCCTGTAACATCCAGGTAACTAAACTTTTTTATGTGGCAAAAAACCTCGTTGGCAGCATTTGGCACCTGTTTGCTGTTAATTTCAAAGTGCAGCTCCAATCTGCCAGAGTCTGAATCAGCATCTGGCTTCTGTTAGTTTGACACATCTTCCAGCAGCACAGACGCTGAAGTTGTGAGCAGCAGAGCAGGAGGCTCAGACACTGGGGAAGAGGAGGCTTGTCAGTCACAGAAGACACTCTTCAGATCCCATATAACCCTCAAAATGTGTGTGTTACTGATGAAACATTCACATGTTGCCAGTTTCATAATCATCCAGAGTTACTCCATGATTCATCCTGATGGGACACAATAAAGCGTGGAGGCCTGATACAGAGACAAATTATCGGTTAGCAATGCTGTGGTTCACCGTGCTTCTGCCTGATGATGACTCATGCTTCACCTCATACATTAGGCCTAATGAAAGGAGGCCTGCAGGAAAACAAATGATTGTGGGTAAAAGAGAGAGAGAGAGAGAGCACATAATGTCTGCAGTTGGCCCTAATCTGGTGTAGTCACCGTGTGGGGGTGGGGGTGAGGGTGGAGGGGCTTTTATGGACAAAAGATGCAGAGATCTCAGCATAATTTCTCAAGACAGACTGGCACATTGGCAGCGCCGCAGCAGCCAGCGGCTGCAGTTATGTAACGGCTAGAACCCTCATTTAAAAGCATCCCTGTGACTCCTTATTACTGTTATTACTGTCATCAGTGGACGTCAATCAGCTGCATCGTTGCATAATCGCTCTCTGATGGACAATCTGCCTCTTGCTTCAATCCGCCACAATAATATTGTTCTGATATCACCTGAGCATGAAGGGAAAGTGCACTGCAGTCAACAAACAAGTGAATCCAAACAACAACACCCCTGATGTTTGTGTCCTGGATGCTTCAATACTTTTCAAACATGTTAATTTTGTCTCCAGCCAACAACAAGTGTGTTTCTGAACAAATTTACTGGAAAGTAAATTATCATATTTACACTGAACCAAAGTGTTAATTTATCACAGCTGATATCTTTCTCTTTATCCACCTGCATCAGGGTAAAAAAGTAGCAGGGTCCCTTTTCTTATAATTAAAGATATGGTATCTATTCAGTGCATAACTTGCATACTCGCTTACATATATAATATATGATATAATTTGAGGGGGGAAATGAATTTAAAACATCTTTGTGCTCGCACAACTTTAAGAACTTTTTGTATTTCTATATGTGGAGTGAAACTGTGGAACAGACTGATGGGGGAGCTAAGGCAATGTCCAAGCATGAGCAAGTTCAAA
>JAQMCX010000184.1:0-14519 GCA_029814765.1 Acanthurus leucopareius | reverse complement strand
CCAATGAGAAATTCACATTTACAGCAGCTTGACTAGGGGAAAAAATAGTGCAATAAAGAGGCATGCAGGGTCTAAACCATAGTCTAATTAAACACTATTTAATGACTGATGTGTAAGGTAACCTTTATTATTATTATCATTATTTTTATTATTATTATTATCATCACAAACACATTAATACCAGGTGGTTTCTCTACAAAGTGCCAACCTGCTCGTCAGGAACTCATGCACACACATTCACACACATTCACACACATTCACACACCGCTGGCGCAGACACTGGGAGCAATTCGGGGTTCAGTATCTTGCTCAAGGATACTTCAACATGAAGACTGGAGGAGCTGGGGATCAAACCACTGACTTTGGATTAGTAGGCGACCTGCTCCACCTCCTCTTGCTGAGGAGCCATGTGTGTGTTTGGAGGGATTAACATGTCAACTATTTTGAAAGCTCTGAAAATGATTTTGGTTTGGATTGGGAAACACAACTTTAGATGTTTGTGTTTAGTTTTTTTTCCAAACATTTTTATTTCTTTGTTATGTTTCTTTTTAAAGTACTTGTTTTACAGTTGTACATATGGTGACTCATTACACTTAGTATCTCTCTGCCTTTTGATAACCTCAAACCCCAACTTAACCACTTATATGACCTGGGAGTTTAAGGGTCAACATTTATACATGTATATTTATGGTACAGCCATTCACACAGTTAAATACATGCGTTATTCTAATCCTTTTACATCCTGCTTCCACCAAGATTATGGTCAGGGGTTGTTTTATTGAACAAAAAATACATCATATTTGTTTAGTTTTTGTCTTGAGCTGAGTGAGGGCACAGCTTCCTGGCAAACTGTCCTGATTAGTGGAGGTTAAAGGTACAGTGAACCCATGACAAAATAAATGAAAAAAAAAAACATAGTGTTTGTTCTTTTTGTTGTTTTACTTTTCACAATAAGTTCTGCTTGTTTCTGTGTTACTTGTTCTGGTTGTCAAATTCCTTTCATTTTAGTGTAACTTTGGTAACCCTTGCCTTGTCTGTCCATGTCTTGTTAAGTTTCCCTCCTCTTGTGATTACCTGCTCTGATGTGTTTCATCTGTGTTGATTGCCCCACGTGGTCTCATACATCCTTGTGTGTTTAAAGTCTCTGTTAAGTTTCCGTCCTCTTGTCTTTGTCAGATTATTTTAATTCATCCCCTTGTTCTGTCGTTGTTTTTTGGCTTAGTGTTACTCCTCAGTTCTGCGTCCTTTTCCCTGGTTTGTTTTATTTGTAGTTTTTGTTATTTTTTAGTTGTTTCTTGAGTTACTTTGTTAACACCTTTTTGCTGTCCTGATTTTTGCTTTTTATCAGCTTTTTGTAATTAAAGCTTTACTTTTTGTTTGTACTTCTTTCATTCATTGTTTGCATTTGGGTCCTCCTTTGGTTAATGTGACAATTTGATTTGTAAAAGCTGTGCTCAGCAGCTTGATAGCGTGCTTCTCTTTGACACCCAAAGTTTCATTTCAGAATGAGGTCAGCCTTACTGATACATGGCATACATATATTCCTTTGGCCTGGTAGACCTTTCCCTGTCTTCTATGTTGGGCCTTCAAAAGTTTACTTTCTCATTACTCTCTCTGTTAGGTTTTTCTGTGTTTTGGTTGTCCCCTGTGACTCTAAGCTACTTTCACTCCCTCAATTAAAAAGGTCTGCAAATAGATAAAAGGATGGAGAACCCTTGGGGATTTAAAAAACAAGTGATGGTTGTGTAAATGTGTTTTACCATCTTTATTCCCACTTCACAGACCAAAATAAAGAAGCCTAAGCCAAACAATTTATTAAATTTCTCTAATTTCAGTTGTATAGAATAATCAATGACTTTTTTGTGACTTTGTACATTTATCTTACAACCTCTCACTCTTTAAATTTAATATACCAGCTGTCATAATACATGTAGACATAGCAGACATATCTTTGAAACTATTTTTCCAAATATTAAAGGTTGTCTGAACCAGATCCTGCCTGAACCAAATGTTGGAGTCCACACTTTTAGCCCACACTTGCATGAGCCTTATCCCATAAGACTGAACTGACATTAAATGGGGAATAATTCGCTCTCCTCCTTAGTTGTTTAACTTTTGATAATCAGTATGAAATCAAATGTTACGATCTGTAAATATTATGGTCTGGATTTTCAGTCAAAGCAGAGAAGCCAAGAGCCTCAAAAGAGGTGTAAGAGAAACAGGCAAGGATACTGTGGCATTTCAACTTGAGACACAAACAGTGCTCTTTCTCAGAGTCACAACTCAGTCAAATGATGATGCATATTTATATCATTCAGTTTGACTTCCATTAATGTAATAAGAAATCATGGAACTGGCCTGAAAATCATCAGGTAATTAAATTTTCCTCAATATCAAAATAATCCTGTGATAGTTGTGCATTTAAGAGTACTTGAATGTGCCATTGAAGTCCATGAATGGTATGAATTTGACAAAATGTTGACAAATTTAGTCCAAAGAAAAGAAAAAGAAAGGCCTTAAAGAAGAATGCCAGAAAATACCGACCTGTGGCTGTGATTACAACAAATCACTGGATGTGCCTTTAGGGAAGGTCCTCTCTATCCTGATTGCTTTATTTTTCGCTGTCATTTTGTTAGTTCACATTTTGGCTTTTTTTTGGTATTACAGTTTTTCTCAGTCACTTTGGTACATTTCTCAGATCAGAATTGAAATTCTCCAAACTAGTTGTTCAATCTTCACATCATTGTGTCACTTGTGCACATCAAAAAAGCAATTTCTCATTTCTTTGAACAGGTTGCAAATGCTTTGGTACATCCATGCAAATAATTATGTACAATTCTCTGCTGTTTCCTACATTATCAATTGCTTATGTCATGTTGATCAAAATGTATTATAATGGGTCTCTGTTGAATAGTCTCACCCCCCACAACATTTAGGCATTAGTTCATTGCAGGTCTTTGCCTTTCTGTATCGCAATGACATGGTCTGTCAATAAGTTACAAACAGTAAAAGCGTAATGTGAATCTTGTCCAGTCTCTTGCAATCAATCTCCCACTTACACTAATGTATAACTTACAATTTACAATGATTGCCATCAAAACTTTAGCCATAGTTTACATCAGAACATCCCTCCAGAGTACACTGTTATATTGACAACATTACTAAGCAATTTGACTGTCTTATGGCACAAGGACTTGTCATTCTGATGGCACTGACATGTTCATTGATACAGATATTTACTTTGGAGAGATGAACTAAGAATTTTGAGCAAGAGACTGGCTTTTGCTGGTAATCCATGGTGTTTTGCTGTTTGTATGAATTGTTTTAAGAAATGCACTTACTGTTTTGCAAATGTCGAGGATGATTCGAGAAATGTACCAAAGGGACTGAGAAAAACTGTAAAATAGGCCCAAATAGGTAAATGGGATAAATATCTTTACCCAGGTTAAAAAACAACAAAAGAGGAGAAAAAGGAAAAGGACAAGAAGAAGAAGAAAAAGATGGTGGGTTTTACAATCAGGCAATAGAAAGAATCCCAACTATAGCATAACTACCTGGCAGAGAAAGCCCCACGGCCAAGGACAGGAAGGTACTGCAATAGCTGACTAAAACTACCCAGAAAATTGCTGGTTCCCATTCACCAAGCACCAGTGGTATCGGTGAGGTGACTGCACAGGGCCCAAAGGATTTTAAAAGATAATGCCAACCTCAGCTACAGCCTGTTCGCAGCTCTGGCAGTAGATGCAGAGGAGTCCTCTGCTGCAACACCAGGCTGAAGAACAGCTTTTATCCTCAAGCTGTAAGACTTCCCAACTCATTCTTTGCACTGTAGAATAAAAAAGGCTTAAGTTTCTTGATATCATTAATTAATAAGCTATGCACATATTTTTTTAAGTAGTGGCCCAAAGAGATGAATGACTGCATTTCATTGTACAACCTTGTGTGTTAAAAAGATAATTAAAAGAATCTTGAATCTTAGTATTTTGTTAAAAATGTTTTTTTTTTCTCCAACCTCAAAAGGAAAAAAAAATGCTCTAGAAATTAGCTGGAGGCACATCTACTGTTTCTGCCTTACTGAGAAATTCAGGATCAGATAGATAGATAGATAGATAGATAGATAGATAGATAGATAGATAGATAGATAGATAGATAGATAGATAGCCCTTGATCCTGTGGCACATTTAGCAAATCTTGCTTGAAGTATACTGCATTTTTTGCTGTATCCTGTCATTATTTACTGCTATAACAACCCAATGTCCCCACAGGGATCAATAGAGTTTAAGTCTAACCTATAATGATTACAAATTGAGCCAGCAAGTTTTACGAAAGTGTTATTTTATAGGCAAAGTAATCAAATGTGACAGAAATGGATGAGGCCACACAGTTGAACTAGAATATCTCAAAGAATTACATCAGGCAATAAAATGTTGAACACAGAGTTATTTTTGATATATTAGATTTAAACGTATCCTAAAAAAAAAGTCAGATGGGAGAATATTAGACTGAAACAAAGGCATGATGAAAAATGAGTGAGGGCGGTCAAGATGTGCTGAAACATGTCAAGGAAAGATACATCAGGACACATGAATAGTGCATAAATAAATAAGCAAAAGCAACTGCTGTTTCGAGGAATCTAGATCATCCATCATTGAAATGAAATTATCCATTTATCCATCTAATTATCATCTTTTATTACATGAAATTCACAATTTCTATTTAAGTTTACGAGATATCTTACTTTTAATTAACTGTTATTAAGCTGTTTATGTTCTTATGTTAATCACCAAGCATCTGCATTTCCTGAGTCTCCAGAGAGATTTCAGCAGACACATCAGGTGACACTCTTGTACCCCATTTCTACCTGGTACTGTTTACAATCTGTATCTGGATACCGTATAACGACCTGGTGAGGGGCATGTGGATTCATGTGGACAGACATGGAATGTGTTGCAGTTAAATGTAGATAGAACTGGCCACACCATGCCAAGAGGTGGAAGGCATGAACTGTTACAGAAGCTTAAAAGACATGCAGACCACAAGAAATGTAATTGTTAAACTTGGGCTGATTGTGTTTTACAGGCCCTTTTTTAAGTATTTGATGCAGGTTAAGATTGTTTGATAGTTGAGGCATCTTGTAACACTGTTGCCCTAAATAGTAAAGAAATTATTGTCTGCAATTACTGCATCTCACAGAGACAAAAAAATAGCTAAAAAATCCACTACAGTCATATGTATTTAAGACAGAGACAAAATAATATGGTGCTCTGTAAAGTCTGAAAATTGGAAATGGTTTAATTTAAATGCTATTCAGAATTACTTGAAACCTAAGCATCTCAAGAGTGCTTCGTTACAATTTCAGGAACAGCAAGTACCATTCTGTTCCCTTTTTTGACCCCATCCAAGCATGATAGAAGGTGATCAACATGCATGTTTTTATTAGAAATAATCATTTAAAGTTGATGTTCTAAAGTTTTTGCATCACCCCATGTTTAAGAATGAATGGTGCAGGTTGAGCACTGTTTGTGTGCCCAGTGTGTCTGACTATGCTTTGAGTGTACCTGTGCAAAGCACAGATTTTGCAGGTGTATTAAGTGGCACATTGGTCAGATGTTTGGATCCAACCTTAAATTACTCACATATTTGGCATGTTCTGCCATGTTTTCATATTACAGTTCCATAAACACTGTGAACCAAAATGTTGAGAAAAAAATAAACCAGTGCCAATGCAAAACTGTCTTCCTTTCATGAAGTCCTCTCTGTTCATGTCTTTCTGGATTAACACAAGACTGGTTATCATTTTTTCAGTCCTATGAGAAGTACAGTAGGTGTATGTCTTGAATCTAGAATAATATTACTGTTGAGCTCACAATAAGGTAAATACACTTGAGATGATAACAGGTCGCAGAATTATGGCTCACGGCATTTCCTAATACAAGTCAGGAATGCTAATTTCTAGACATTTTATCTCAAAGTGCCAATTTTTAATCATATTTCAAGAATGGTAGTGGACTTAAATCTATAACATGGTCAAAATTATGGAACTAAAATGAGTTAAATACACTTGAAACAAAGAAGATGACACGGAAGGTAAAAAAAAGAGGCTCCTTTTGAGGGGAAAAATGGTACTTCTGAGTATTACAAACTTACTGTGAGACACAAAGCTTCACAGTTATATCAGATATATACCTAAGAATGGATTTTCCAAGCTGATTTCACCATCTGTATTACCTTGTAAGGCTTTAACATAATGTCTTATTTCAAGAAAACGTATCAAGTGAATTTTCACTTGTTCCATTGGCAGATTTTTCTCTTTTTTTGCTTATTACAAACAAAAATGACTTTGTATTTTTTTTACATTTTTTAATATGATATTTGGAGTGGCCTTTTTTCTGCTCATATGGCAAGAAGATCTTTGTCTTGTTTTAATGTGACCTGGATCGTGTTTCATTTTACTTCTGAATGAGTACAACAGAAATTGTATTTCACCTTCTTACTTAAAAAAAAAAAAAAAGAATTAAATAATAATGTAAAATTTCTCACAGTGTATTCATTTCAACAGCAGTGAAGAAGCCAAATACAGTAAGTTAAATGTGAGAAAAAATCTAACTAAGGTCAAGCAGATAAATATGTATGTCACATCTATTGGTCATAAACTCTGAGTTGTTGCTCCTGCAGTTGTCTCACATTCTGTGAAGCAGCTCAACAAGTGGAATAGAGGACAGCACCACTCTGCCTGTGTAACCCACACTGTGGTTTGAAGGTCTTCTAAATTTCTGTAAATTAGATTGTAGGTCTAATCCTATCTATTCTGCTGCCATCTAGCATGTTAGCAGATGAAACCCATACTTAACCCCCCCCTTACAAAAATGTTTCAGTTGAAACATTTGAGATCTGTATGTTTTTCATCTGTCAGTGGCCATGGTATTTTCGCAGTCCATTCAAAAGGCAGCATAATTCCCAGCAGTGTGTTGGCTTTAGTTTGTAGTTATCCCCCAGTCTGGTCTAATGACAGTCCAGCCTCAGTAGAGAAAAGCTGATCTAAGTAAGCCAAGTGTGTAGGAGTCCTTTTAATGAGGCTACAACAGTTGTGCATTAATTGTTACGCTACAGACACTGTCTCTGTGTGCCTCGACCCTACCTCACCTCTCTGCCCATTCCTTATCTCTGCTCTCTACATTCTCTCATTGACTGAAGAGTAGCAACAGAGGTTGCTCGGGTTGAGAGTAGGCGGCAGTGCTTAGGGCAAAAATAGAAAACAGTTAAGAAATCCACTATCCACTCCAGCACTGTGATTAACAGGATGGAGCATCACTCATAACATCTCCCATTGATGGCAGCTCCTTCACCTCTCATTACTTCATCAGCTCTGTCATGAGGTGAGGGAAAGGAAATGGAGACATCTGTGCCAAACTGCCGAGCAAATATTGAGTTCTATCCGTGCTGCCAAGCAAACTGGCTTAATTAGACTGTAACAGATTTGATTAAATGTTTCTTGGTAATGTTTTTTTGTCACAATTCAAAAAGTTAACAAATTGAATGTGCTCAAGTAACGACAATGCCCCCCTTGCTGGAAAAATAATGGGTATTACAAAAGAAAATAGCTTGATTTCACTGAAGGTTCAGGGTCCTGCGATATTGAAATATCTCCTCTCTCCACTTTGCTTCTCTTCCTCTCCCCAATGGTAATGTCATTGGTGTTTTCATGGCCAACGTGCAGTTTTTCCTTTCAGCTCCCCTAAAAAATGAATCAAACTCAATAAGGGGTTTAATACATCAATATTGTTGGAGGAAATGTTCTCTTACAAATTTTATGGAAATTTCCTTTTGTCTGCACTGTATCTTGGAAGAAAATTAAATGTGCATATGCTTTATAGTCAGCTGCTATGATTGGGTAAGTGCCAGGCATGCCTCTAAATGCATCACCATGCTTTATGTGCTTGGTACAGGACACTGCATTTGGAAACCAAACATCAGAAAAACAGCCCCTGCAAGCAAAAAAATAAAGTAAAAGGTGGAAAACTAAAAAAACAGAAGTACCAAATCACAAGTAATTTTTGCAATGCAAATCTCACTGTTATTGTATTTATATTAAAATAATGTCACCCAGTGATAGTGCGTCTTTAAAAAAATTCTTCTATTTAATCAAAATACCAGTTCTTAGGACCTGAAATATGCGGGGCTCCATGCTTAAATCAGGGCTGGTGCAAAGGCAGCCCAAATGGCAAGACATAGCAATATGTATCTGCACCATTACACCCCAAAATGGTTGCTTATGTGTCCAAGAATTCAACATAGCAATGGTAAAATAGTTCACAAACCATCACCATTTCATGTGGATTCACATTTTCAGCCATGTCTGTCATGAATTACAAAACTAAGGACCCAAGTGCAGACAATATCTAGGGACTTTAACAAAAAGCAAACTTTATTAAGAATTAAGCTCATACTACAAAAAGACTGAATCAAAGAAGACAAAATAACTTAAATACTACAAACCAAGACAGGGGGAGATCAAAGGACAAAGGACAAAGGACAAAGGGCATAACAGTGTAGGACAGGGCTCCACAGGACATGGCAGTACACAGAGCTCAACAGACGATGCGACAAAAACAAAGGGGAAACATAGAGACTATATACACACTAAGGTGATGAGGCACAGGTGGGGCAATCAACACAGGTGAAGCACATAAGGGCAGGGCAGGTAATTACAAAAGGAGGGAAACTTGACAGGACATGGGTAGCGAGGCAGAACACGATTTACCAAAATAAAACAGGAAACAATGATACAAGGAGATATACAAAAGTAAACTTGACACACAACTTAGGAATTAACTGAACTAATAAGTGGATCATGACAATGTCATCCAGTAATAGTGCAAGGCTTTTTTCAGTGACATGATACAATATTAATGCTGTCCCCATTACACAAGCAAAAAATTAAATAAAGACTAAATGAAAAAATGTTAGCTGGCTAGACGTGCTGATGTGCAATTTTACAAAGTGTGACTGGTGACATTCCAGCGGAGGCTGGCAGTCAGGACAAGGGTGTTGTAGTGGCAGACACAGACAGAACAAAACCAAAAAACAACAAAACACACATCATTTATACTAAAAAGAGGTTGAAAATTTTTAAACAAACACACACACTTTGCAAAAGAAAGGCTCTTGTCATTGAGGATAGGTTTGAGAAATTTTACTATTCCCTTTGTTTGCTTCTTTCAGAGAAGTCTGACAAAATGAATGGCTTATTTCTAATCTGTCTCATCATCAGAGACCTCATGGTCATTCCCTATCAGGCAGACTGTTGCCACATGATGTTGCTGAATGACTGATGTTGCCTCATTGGAACATCTCAGCTTAAGTGAGTTACATAACCATTTGTTAATTTTGTCATATCACTATCTCAATTACCTGATATATGAAAAAACATAGAGTTTTGCACAGCTGAATATCTCACCATTTTCATACCAGCAAAATTTTTACATTTTAAAAGCTCAGCACAAATATTTAACATCCATGCTGTTTTGGCTATTAGTTCACAAGCTGTTTGGCTGATTAGCAGAAGAGGAAGCAAATACAAATATAGGAGATACAAGCCATGGCAGTAACCAATTACTCTTACCAAGGGAGCAATAAATTATTAATTAATTACACTTAAAAAAGAAAAAAGAATGACAACGAAGCATACACATCATTGCTTGGAGTAAAACTCTAACACTGCTAATATGCAAATCAGCGAGCAAAATATTGACAGTTAGTAAGTGTTTTGTAGAATCTGCCTAGGGACTCAAGTGACTAATAAACTTATCTGTAGCTTTATTACCCACTTCTCTTAATATCTTAGCATTTGTGAATATATGTGGCTGTGTGTCTGTGTGCGTTTGTGTGTGTTTGTTTGTGTGTGTGTGTGTGTACTGTAATCAACTGTAAGTGACAAGGACATTATGAAATTGCTAATTGGTACTGAATATAATGTTTCTGTCAGTGGATGGCATTAAGATTCACACACACAAATAAATTTGAGTGTTACGGTGTTTCTCTAGCTCTGGATTTGATGTTTCAGGGAATAATCAGCATGTAAACTCACAAAGCCACCTGACACTGTACCTAGTTGCAGACTTATCTTTTATCTTTGGTAGCGCACTGAGAAAGCATGATAATGCATCTACAACAGATACAAAGCTGTGGGGCTGTGGGCTGTTGTTAACAGATCATAGCTGTTACATGTGAGTTGAATACTGTGCAGTGTGACATGCAGCAACAAGTGGAAAGAAAATGGCTGTACACCCTGACGTTTTTGTATTATCTACAGAGTGGAAATATTTTACCAGAGCACATGATTTCACCAGTGGCATGTAACACAGTCAATCCCACCAGTCACTTTGGCAGGTTGAAGGAATATCAGGCATCTCCAAATGGAACAGACCAAGTAAATGATTTCTATGAGGACCTGTGACCAGTCTGTGTTAGAGTGAAAAGAATATGTAAAACTCTTCCCAACTAAAAAAACTGATGACACAACTGGCAATCTACTGGTACTACATCTTTCTGCATGAAAGAGCACTCGCTATTTTTAGAGCACAGAGCTAAGTTATTGCTTAAACAAACTGAATAATTCAAACACTTGCAGCTTCATATTAAAAACATAGCACCAGCAAAATGTGAGTTGACTTTTATTTCAAAGAAGGGTAGTCACAGGAAGTAAATGTGTGCAGTTAGCTTAACTAGTTTACCGTTATCAATCATCAAAACTTATTTTTGGAGCAAAACACACACACACACACACGCACACACGCACACACACACATACACACACATATATATGTAAATATATGTATATATAAAATTTTAAAAAGAAGTTATTGTAAAATGTATGTCTCTGAAAGTGAGGAACTTAGAACATAACATACTGGTAAATATTTTTAAAAAAGAGAGGAAAAAGAAAAAAAGCCTGGGTCATTACAGGGAATAAATTCAGCATTTCTGTTTGGCACAACTTTGTTTAGAGTTCAGAATGAGTAATTTTGAGAAAAACTTTGCGAAACATTTTGTCCAGCATTATAGATGCAAATTAATGATGATTAAGAAAAAAAACAAAAAACAAAAAACAGACAAATCCTATTCAACCTCCTTCTTCAGTTGAATAGAGATGAACTGCGAAAGAGAGAAAGTTCAACTTAATTCCACTCTGCTCTCTTTCTTTCTCTCTCAAAAAAACCTAATGGAAGGAGACTTGAATTATATTGTGAAAATTGGACATAAGGGTTGAATGAATTTTTCACGCTTGCATTCCTGTCATATTACATTGCAGTCACTAATCATGGTACTAACAGAGATTTGACAGGAGAAGCAGAGGGGCAGCATGGGAAAAAAAAATGAGAATACACAACAAGTAAATAGAGAGTACTACATCATGCCATAGTGGCCAAAAGGCATCAAACCAGACAGAGGGGCAATGAGATGTACACACACACACACATACAGATATACTGTATATATGGCGCCTCAAATATGCTGGGTACACAGCTTACCAAGCACACCAGTTATATTGTGCACCTCCTCATGTAGGCACCAAGTGGGGTTGTCTATCAGAAATAAATAATTATAAGGTCAAGTAATGGGATTTAATTTATATCAAATCAGCCTTGGGGCACCACTCTTTTAAAGGGAAATTATAGCTGAATTGTTAAATATTCTCATATAATAACTAACTATTAATTTGTAACTATGATTAATAATTAATTTAATGATTATAATCAAAGCTACCTAATCAATAATAAGTAAAAGTTGAAGGATTTGGAGTTCTGCAGTGTAGAGGTTGGCAACATTCATCTTCACACAACATCAAACAGACAAACAAATGACTTTATGTTGAATCATTTAATTAACAAAAAACATGAAAAAACACAATATCTCATTTAAAAAGCACTATGTACTACTTATGCGTGTGTGTGCGTGTGTGCGCGTGTATGTTTACATGCAAGTTGGTGGATGTGCTGTGTTATGGGAAAAAGCAAGTTATTTCCACAGAAAGGTGAAGGGTGAATTTATCTTTCTTTATATACCAGTATAAAAGGTTTGTAACTTGACTTAACCTGTAACCTGTAACCTGTTTTGATTTGTGAATCAAAGAGTTTGTGAGATATAACAGATTTTATACAGTGTAACAGTGTGGAAAGTAATATGCAGTTTGGCTTTAAGTTTCTAAAAAAAAAAATGCAGTCCAGGCGGGGTCAGTTTCATCTGTGGAAAACTTTGGCTAGGTAAAGTGCAGCTGCAGGCCTGGGAGAAGTTAGGAACTTTCCAGAAAGTGACACCTATGGGTTAGGGTTACAGATGATGATACTGGGCGGAGTGCAGTAGGAGCCATACATGACCTAATCTTATGTAACAAGCTTTGATTACATTAATTTTGAGTTAAAAAGCATTTGTTTTTGTTTTTTTAAATGGGATGTCTGTAATTGGTATAAAACTCTGATGCATTGATTTTTTGATTGCTCCAGCATATTATTTTTGACTTTTGTGCAACTTTTGAGAACTCTGATTTTTTCTCAGAAATTGATTGAAGGAGGTTGGAGTCAGGTGTTGGGATATATTTCAAGGTCTTTACACTGGCTTGAAAGATGATTTTTTGTCCCACATCAGCTTCCAGTCCCATATATTCATAATATGTAAAACTAACTTAACAATAACCATGCCTGTACGTAAAGCTTAAAGAACACATCAAATAAAATTGCAACAGTGACAAAAGTTGAATTGTTCTGTGCTTAGCTGTGCTATCTTATGCTAGGTTATGCCCAGTTACGTCACCAAGTCTTCAGAGGGAAAAGATGTCCTTTTAGGTGTGTTTCTTAACCAAGTCCATTAAAATGCAGGTTTGTGAGGCTTCCTGATGGGTTACAGGCTGGTCTGGCTGATCTGGCCCTGTGAATCATGGGTCTCTGAAGACCACTAGTCACTCTTTTATTCCATAAGTTAGCAGCTTGTGGCTAACTTTGGTTGGTGACTCCCGTTGCTTTTAAATCTCAGCTGGCAGACCTTGTGTCTTGGTAGTTGTACTGACTTAACTTGTTCACTCCTAGTTAATCCTCCGGCAGACTCTCTTGTTACTGCTCCTGGAAAGAAGGAGTGCAGGGTAGCAATCTGCATTGAGCAGGACCACTGAAGAAGTTGTTTTGAGAGGAGTCCTCTGTTCAGAGGTGCTGTGACTGTGTCCTCTGTCCTGTAGGGCTGCGGAGATAAAACTCTGCTCTGTCCCCTTCCCCGGGAGGGTTGAGGGAGAGCAAGGACTGTGTCCTCTGCCTCTGAGAGGAGGCTGCCGAGAAAGAGGATTTCTCTGACCCCTGAGAGAGAGAGAAAATGTCAGGGCAGAGATGGGTTTTGTTGAAAGAGTTCACACCTAAGGTGTGAAATCTTGTGGACTCTGGGAAGTTGAGTTTACTGCTCTTTATTTGAGTTCCTGAGGGTCTCATCTAGGACTCAGATTCAGGCCAGATTTCACACTGAGGTGTGGTTTGCAAAGCATTTCTTTGTTCATCTAACATGGTGAGGTCCCAACACATACACACACACACATGCTGTGAGAGTGTGTGTGTGTGTGTGTGTGTGTGTGTGTGTGTGTTTGCGTACAGACTGAGAGTGTAGAGAAGTAGAAAGAGAGTACTTAAAAATAAACTGAATAAGCAAGCTTGTAAAATTTCTCAAGGCAATAAGAAATATCTACTTTTTTATTTTGGGCCTCTAAGTTCTGTGAAAACTTCCACAACCCTCTTTGCCTCCATGTACTAAACTTTATTATTAAAATATTTTAAAATGTTATGTGTGTATTAATGTCTATTGCTCAAAATTTCCTCTGTTGAACATAGTCTGTCATGAAATTTAATTGTTCATACCAGGGGTTGGCAAATAAGTTTGACATCAGGCCACTTTTTTTCTAAGTCATTAAATGGTGGGTCAGAATGTAATCAAAGGCTAATTGAAGAAATTGATTAATTTAAAAAGGTACTGGAATTTGTAATAGACTATTACTGAATGTCTTGTTGTCACTGCTCTGCCCAATAGTTATTTTGAAGTTGATGAATGGTATCGTATTGCCTCAGTGAAAAAGTTTCCCGTTTTGAGGTTCAGTGTTGCACAGACACACTTACAGATGTTGTGTAGGGAGTTATTTTCAATGGTCTCGGTCAGGCCAGTTACTTTTTCCTAGCCATAAAGGAGAGCACTGACAGTACAGATGTAGCCCAGATGTCTGTTAATTATTTTGATATTAAGTTCAGGGAAGAGCTGTTGTCTCCTGTTTCATTAAAAGGGCACACCACTTCAGACATTATATATAACAAGTCTGAGGAGTTGCTCAGGCTGAACTCATTAGCTGGGTTTACATGGAGCCTAATATTCCAATTAGAATCGGGTTAGAAGCCCAAACAGAATAAAAATGTTCCATATAAACACCTCAATCAGAATAAACAGGCCTAAACCGAATGGAATGTCATTCGGTTTCACAGGGGTAGAATATTCCT
>JAQMCX010000182.1:0-14569 GCA_029814765.1 Acanthurus leucopareius | reverse complement strand
ACACACACACACACACACACACACACACACACACACACACACACACACACACACACACACACACACACACACAACATAAGTATTGTACAGGTGCAGCAGCAGAGACATGAACAGAGTGCTGTCCAAATAACTGTGTGGACTTTCTTACTGACAGAACTCAAATTGGATCCTGTTTTTGACCAATTTCAACTGAAACCATTTTTGAAGAGAAATCAACCATGTAGTTAAGAATAATCTGGTGCTTAATTTCATGGTTGTGTACTGTAATATAGCCATACCCTGTACATGCTGACATTTTTGCCCTGCTCCACGTTCCTGACAGGGACTCCAGCATTCTTCGGTTTGCCCTCAAAGCCAAAACTGCAGCCCAGATAGAAACACACCATGTCTGACCACTGGCCATGATGCACCGCCTGCTGCTCTGATGAAGTCCTGGTTACACAATAAAGAAGAGAAACGAGGCTGAGAGGGATCACAAAATTAAATCAAGATGTAATATTCTTCTTTGTGCTTTTAGAAGAAAATGAAGTTTTTTAGGCTGTCTGAATGGTATTGCAAAGTCTGACCACAACAAGCAGTCACTTAGGAATCAATCACTTTTTACATTGATAAGTGCATGTTTAATGGATCACAAAAGAAAGGGGCTGTTTTGAAGATGTGTGAAAAACAAGTGAGGCTGAATATTTTATGATGTAGTTCTAGAAGTATGTTATTAACATATCATAGTTGAGATTTAACCTTCTTTAAATAATAATTCTTTCCTCATTTCTTTCTCCACTTGTTCATTCCCAACAGGTGGTCAAATTCACCTGTTAGGCAGCTACAGGGGAAAGACTAGCTACTGGGCCTTTAAATCTCACATCCCGTCTCTGTGGAAACTGCTTGCTCATATTAATTAGGCAATAGGCAACATGCAGGCCCAAAACTTTAAATTTGATTACTTTAAACCCTAAGGCTTTTATAATACCAGAGTTAGATCGAAAACAACACTTTATCTAACACCTTGCTTTGAGACACACAATTTTTTTAAAGCATTTTTTGAGGCTTTTGTGCCTTTATTAGATAGAATAGCTAGAGATATGAAAGAAACAAGGGAGAGAGAGAGGGTGAACAACTCGCAGCAAAGGGCTACTGGATGGAATCGAACCAAGCCGCTGCAGCAAGAACAAAGCCTCTGTGCATGGCACTACTGACTGAGCTGTGGAGCACCCCACACAAGAATGTTCTTTTGACAAAACACATTTTAGCTGGTTTCAGGAAAATATTGAGGTTTGATACTCAGCCCTTAGCCCTACTTCTGTACATAGATATTGTATATTCAAAGACTCCTTTATGCCTTCTTGGGGTTTAAAGGGAAAAAGAAGGCCCGACTAACCCCTCACCCAAAAGCCTCCATTGTGCCACCAGAGGGCCGAGTAAGGAGCCACCATCTGACCCCCCTGGTCACCAAACTGCTTGCAGCGCAGTGCTCAGTCTTTGTTTAAGTACCTGAGCTGAGTGCTGTAACTCTGCAAACTGGAGATTGTTTTCACAAGCCGACCCTCTTCGTACACACAGTACTGAGAAACATCTGTCCTGGGGGCACACAAACACACATCATGTGTTATGCTGAGGTTTGTAAAATGTAAAGTCAGCACAGAGATAAATGCATGTCATTCTTTTATATCTGAAGACATACAACAACTGAAAACATATCTTTCCCACAAAAATTTTATATTTCTTTGAGTTGCATGCATTTAAAATGACAAGAACATCTCTATTTGAGTATAATTCAGTAACTAAGACAAGAAAAAAATACATTTTACAGTAGAGTGTAATATTGCTTCTGGGTCAGCAACAAAAGAGACAAATTATTGTTTAGATTTCAGTTACATTTTTTAACGTTCAAACAGTGATTGTTTCTAAATGATCATAAATGATATTTTACATTTGAATTTTTGCTCTATTCCATACACATTGAAATAAATCATGGTGACAGTTATTTGACATTTGGGTTCTGTCAGGTAATCATTCATCACAGAGCTTATTTTCTGCAACAATCCAAAATCTAATCCAAAAATGGAAAGCTCCCATTGACTTTAAATTAAGGAAACAATGAAACAACCTCCTGATTGGCCACCAGAAATATATCATCCCTACAGCACCCTGTCTGCATTTCATAACGTTGAACTTAATATGTAAGTCATACTATAGTGAGAAGAAGAGTATCAATACAAAATGTCAAAGAATACTAGAAACTTTCAGGGAACCTGCTTGGTGACGTATGTATGCATTGTATGTGTTGTACCTTATGTCGGCATGTTTAGCAAGGGGTAAACAAGAAGTCTCTCCTGATTGACTGCGATAAAGGAGTGGCAAGGGGGCCGGGTTTCTGTGACAGAATGCCTCAAAGTCGTTGGCCAGATGATTGGGCAGGACGACGACATTGGCCTGCTGGAATCCTGACACACAGACGCACAAAAACATGTTTTATTCACATCAATGATAAATTGCAATAACATCATGTGTTTCAGTCAATGTCCCATTTCTTCAAATGCTTTTTAGCTTCTAATCAGAAAGCCTATTTCTTCATTTGCATTTGTTAGAAGATGGAGGTGTCCATTCAGATTACAGCCTTCTGTCTTGCTACATGAAAAGCAATAAGATTCAGAACTGACTGTAAACCCCTCACTCACTGTTGCACTTTGTACTCTCTGGTCAACTGGTCATCATTATCCATGCAAAGACGTCTGCATTGTTTAACTTCATTTACAGACTATCCTTGGACTGCTGTCAACTTATTTATCCTCCTACATGTCACGCAAACAGCGCAGACACAGCCACTGCTCCCAGGCCTTTATTATACGCAGCATTCCCTCTGTACAAATAGAGTCTGGATTAAAAAAACTTTCTTGCTCTGCCCCTTAAACCTGGAAAACACTGCAGTAGGATCTGGAGCTGTCAGGCTACTGGAGGATTCTCAATTTATTTTAAGGAAACTTGAAAAAGCATCTTTGAAAACTTGTTCCTGTTTGTGATATTCTTGAATAATAATTCTGTCTGTCTGCAACTAAGTGTTGTTATATTGTATGTCAGTCTAAAACAGATCTCTCTTGAGAATGAGACATCATGTCTCAATGAGAAAGGTCAAATAAAAAAAATAGGGAAAAAATAAGGTTAAAAGGCTCAACTGGTGGTCTAGGAGAGGGTGGTTATTGTATAGAATGAAGAACAACAAAAATTAACAAAACAATGTAGCTCCCTCTATTAATCATGCTTTGAAATTACAAGGGTCCTTTTTTATAGTTCTATCTCACGTAATAGGGTCTAAACAAACTATGTCACAGGAAACTTTAACTCTTGATTTTACTGGCCCTAGCAACAACTGCATTTACATTTACTGAGTAGAAGGCGACTAACATTATAACTGTGAGTAAGTCTAGCTACAAAAAAGACACCTTGGCTGTCATAATGCTCACTCAGTGCATGCTGTGTGCATGCTGGTGTCCATGTACATTGTGGACAGTTTTGTGGAGAAACACTTTCTATGTTATTGTTTGATGTTTAAAATAAGAAAAAGGCCCTTTATAAAAAATATTTTTGCTATTTATAAAAGATCAACAGTGTTGCAAGCTGTTCTCTGCATAGGTGATGTAGGTGTACAGCTGATTGGTAGCAGAACAGTCGTCAAATGTAAATAAGAGACAGCTGAGCAGAGTTTTCAGAATCACCCAGTGTCAAGCACATCATATCCATTTTTTTAAGCTAAATGCACAAAATGTCTGAAATGAAACTTTATGTAACACTGTGGCACCTACATTACTTGCAACACAATTCTTATATGGAGGTCAAATGAATACGGTGTAACATATTTCCATGGCTGATGTCGGTTTAAAATAGCTACGGAAGCACAAGATCAAATGGCATTGTTATGAATGTTGACTGACAGACATGAATCTGCTACCATAACCAAAGGTGAATCCTAACAGGAATCCTGATTACTAGACCATACTGGACCTGGACATTATAAATGTCAGAATGTATTGCATGTTATGACCCATCAGTTAAGACTGGATCAAATTATTTGAATTCAATAACAATCGAGAATTAAAGCAAAAATCTGCACTGCAAAAGGTGCTATAATATTACACGTAGTCCCCTTAAAATGATAAAAATAAGCGACAAATCATTCAAAGTTCCTACAAGGTGACAATATACTGATTCTTACCATTTGCTAATCCAGTTGTGGCTCTTATTCTGGGATCTTCCTGCCTGATCAACAGCCTCAACTCAGCCGGACTCAGAGAATTTAAATGATCTGACTGCTCCATTACAGACACGCACTTTTCTAAGATACTCCAAATACAATTACAAGCACCTACTTGTCCCTTAGTGGAAAAAGTGGTTTCTGCTCACACTCTTAGTTTCATGCCTCTGTACAGAGCCATGTACACATGCAGTCCAATCAGAGCAAACCACAATGGTAGACATGCTGAATGTATGACTGCAATGGTAGAAGAGGACGTAATATCATTTGATTCGTCACAGACTGGTCTACTCCTGTCTGTTTAACTCAAGTTAATAATCAAGTTAGCAAAGCTGCCATGTGGTTGATCTTTGGACAACTGAATGATTCAATAAAGAAAAGAAGAGGTGAAAGAATGTCAAAGTCCAACTTGCAGGTTAAAGGCTCCACTAAATCAATATGTAGGTAAATGGTGTAGAAAAACAGATTTATAAAATATACTAACATTTATACAAACATGCTACACTTTTGTAAGGGAATCCACATCTTCCGCATCTAAAAACTACAAAACAAGAGTAATATTAAATATAACTGAATGAATCAGGTCCGATCTCACTTTGCCTTGATTTACAAAATGTCTCAACCTAAATTTTATTAACCAAAACATCCTTGCTGGTTTCTCACTTATGTCCTGTTGTAAAACATGAATACCTTGCAAAAATACAGGTGAAGGGCATCATGGGTTATTACTCTTCTGGCATGATCTTTACAGCAGGGAAGCTGCAGAGGAAGACAACACTTCATTCTCATAGACTCTTGATTGTTTCTAAATAGCCCTCTGGCAGAGACCCCATGCAGGCTGATTCATATACTGGAAAATGAATAGAATGTTGAATAACATAACACACCTCAGTTACTATCATGGCATGCCTGGGAGGACACCAGTGAATAATAAGTCATTAGCCACAGCCAGTCACAGTGCTGAGTTGTGCAAAACTACATTTGAGCTGTTTCTAGTATTCTGCCCTCTTACATTATGCAGTTACAGTGAATTTATCTGCTGTATGACAAATACAGCTAATGTTCAATATGAGTGTGATACGAGTTTCGATAGCTGACGCAAGGGTGTGAGGTACACATTGAGCCACTGTGAAGTACAGATGGTAGCTGAGCAGTCAGTGAACAGAGGGCCTGCTGCTCTGGGTTTACAAGCACTGCAGCATGGGTCACAGCCTGTGTTCATTCATAACTGCAGCGTCTCCCTAAATCTGACAACACACAAACGTCTCAACCAGTGAAAATAAAATATATATATATTGGCTGTGCAAACATAGTCTTGAAGCAGTAACTAGACTTCAGATGTATTATGTGAGCTAACTGGGCTTTACAGACTTTGCTTTCATGTGGTTGGATTTACAATGCTTTGCCTATAACTGTGTCTAATCAGTTGATGGGTTTTTCAAGCTAGCTACACGGCTGCACAACAGTTAACACTTTCAGCACATCAATTCTTTCTTTGTAAATCATTACACATCTGAATGTGAGCTAGAATTTGAAAACAAGATTTACAGTGCACAGTTGAAGTTCATCTCCAGCTGTTGCTGACAGTAACCTGATGTCTGCTGAGGAAACCCCACAGCAGTTGCAAAATCCCAGCCTTGTTAGCCCTTCCTCAACTCCACTGTGTCATCAGGGACATAATCATCATGTCTGAAATGAATGTAAAAAACTTGACTGTAGTTTTAATGAAGTCCAGTCCACACACTCATCCGCTACATGTACCAGGTTGGCACCAAAGTGGTCACCTGTTTTGTTTGTAAGGGAACATGTGCTCCATGTCCTGACAAACTGAGTTTGTGCGATCTGCACAAAAACAACGATTGAACTTGACATAAAATGGTGAACTTTAACATAAATTACTAAAAAACACTGGCTTACTAGAATTCTGCCGCTCAGATTCAATAAAACCTAAGTCAGAGTCAATACTGACTTCCTCAGGTGATGTAATATGAGGCGATGGTAGAAAAAAAGCTTTTCTAAAGCTGTCGCTCAAAACAGCCACTATTTTCTTAAAATTTTTGTCCTTATATCTCGTATGGGGCATAGTAAATTCTTAACAAACTTTTCAAGCGGAGTTTTTTGTAGACAAGGTTAGTTAAACATTTGGTAAAGGATTTAACCTGCAAGTTGTTCTTTAAGAGAGAAGAAGAAAATAAATAGACAGAAAAAAGCTTTTCAAGAGGGAGAGACAGGTTGAACTTTTTGTCTGACTTTTTGGACTACGCCAAACACAGTACCATTAGTTCTGTTTAATCAGTCCTAAAAGTGCAGAACGCTAAAATAAATGGGTACTTTTGAACCATGAAGCCATTCTAACCCTTTCTATAGTTGCAAGTTAACTCGTGTGAAAACTTAAACTTGTAAGGGTAAATAGTTTAAAAGGTATACAAGGTATAGCAACTATATGTGCATATGTGCAATTAGTTTTAAGGCATTATTTTAAATTTTATTAGTCCATTTTCTGGATTTGACTGTCTTATTTCAATAAACTTCTAAATCAAACATTAACATTTTGAAAGTTCTCTAAAACAGCGTAGCATAAACTTGTCAATATGCAGAGGGAAAGTGACAACGGAAAACAATGGAAAGACAGAAAATGCTAAAAAATAGTACAGGTACAAGATTTTGTGGCATCTGGTGGTCAAATTGGAGACTGCACCCAACTGAATACCTCTACTCACCCTTCCCCTCAGAATGTGTGGAGATGAATCCACAGTAGCCACTAAACTCAAAAAAATAAAGGACCCCTTCTAATGCAAGTGTTTGGCATGTCTTTTTTTGGTCTGCTGCGGAAACATGGCAAACTTAGAAAAAGAGGACCTGAGCCCTTTGATGATATAAGGGCTCATTCTGAGGTAATGAGACACATTTATGTTTGCTTTCAGGTGATTTGACACAAACCAAAACATAATTATGACAGTCATGTTCCATTTCATTGAGTAGATCCCTTTAAACCTTACACTCTGAGCCTTTAAACAGACACAACTAACCATAAAACTTTTCTTTTAATGGTTAGTGGTGTCATGACATCACCAATGAAAAAATATTCCGTGTTGCTAAACAGTATCCCTGACAAAAAAAAGTAAATTCACATTAAGATAAATTGTATATTGAAGCATGTGTGAGTTTGTTTTACCTGAGATTGTGGCAGATTGAGAGATACCCCTGAGGTATCTGACGGAACGCCTGGCGACTCTGACTGCAGTCAACATGCTTTAAAAAAGCCAGAAAAGAAAACCGGAAATTTCAAAAAAACCCCATGCCAATACTGTTCTTAACAGAACTAATCAATCAGTGTTAAAGATGTGAAAATCCAATCCATACAATTCAAATACAATAAAAAATGGTTTAGTAATGTGATCTGGCTTTGATTTGGAGTCATTAGGTCACATGAGCAGAACGCTTTTGAAGAAAAATGCTATTTTGTTCATATATTTTTTTTAAAAACTAATATAAATATGAGCATTTATTTCCCGTACAAATGGTTCGTCCCAACCATCCAATATAGTAATACGGCCCTGCACTAATTTTAGGTTTCATGGTCACACGACGTGGAAACTGTCAAACAACTTAAATTAACACTGGACTTGTGTCACAGAAAGAGTAATTTGTTGATGGCAGGTTCCAAAGTAAAAGTCCTGTACTGCGGCAGAGAGCGCGCCGTCCTACGCTGCCGACGGCAGGTAAAAGTAACGCTACTGAACCGGAAATGGGTGATTGTCGAATATCAAACTTGAAAAACCAACTTCACCTCGGTTCAAAACCGATGCCGTTATTTGAATGCCAGCATCAACCTAAAGTCACTATGAAGCTTTGCTAACAATATGAATAACGTTCGCTTCATGTGGCTCGCTGGTTCACATTTATCGTCTTTATTTATGACTTTACTTACAATATATTTTCAAGATGTCCTTAAAAAAGCTGAGAGCCTGTTAGCAGTCCATTCTTTATGCCTAGCTTTTCCTCTTTTTGATGGCAGGTTCTAAACATATGACCCTTGCGGTGCATACCGCCACCTACAGCATCGGAATACGTTGTGCAGGCTCTAAGTAAGTACCCCAACTAATGACGTATTTTCCAGGGAATGCTTTGGGCTGCTTCACAGTGGCGGCTCTAGACCAATTTTACTGAGGGGGCCTGGCTGGGGCCAGGGGTTTTGTCAGAGGGGCACATTCAAACCGGGGCAAAAAAAGACAAAGATTTGAAATCTTATTTGATTCATTTTTATTTTCATAAAACTAGTGTTTAACCATTGTAAACAAAGTGAATGGTTCAAAATATCACATTTGAGACATGAATATAAAAAATGATAACATTTTACAGACTATATTGACTGCTATTATATTGGAGAAAATAATCAGAAGATGAACTGATAATGAAAGTAACTGTTAGGTGCAGCCTTAGTTCAGTTTCTCAGTCCAAAATTATATACAAATATTGGCTGCCCTACTATTACAGCAACTGTATTCTGCGGTTTTGGCGATCTGTGGCAAACCGATAAACAAATGAGTCAAGACTCAATGCCTTTGCCCTCCTAGACTCGATACTCAGTACACCCAGACTGCTTAATCTCTCGTCGTTCATAGTGGATCTGAGGTATGTTTTCACAAGCTTTAACGTAGAAAAACTCCGTTCACAGTGATCCCTCTTACAGGCAGCATCAATCAACTTTATACTGTAGCATGTCTGTTAGTAAACCACCAAAATGGACCCTTAGTCAAAGCCTGTGCAAGCAAGGGCTGATACTGTAGAAACAGAGGGGGGGGTTTCAGTCTCAGCTGCTCCTACTCACAACATGCATTAAGAAGGGAAAAAAGTCTTAGAGGTTGAAAAAGTTCCAAAACAATCTTGTGAGAGTAACTTTACTGTTATATCACCATGTTTCGGTTTATTGTCTTCAGTTTTAGATTTTAAGTGGGCAGGCAGTGGGGAAATAAGTACTGAGATCCCTCACTTAAAGGTCCAGTGTGTAAAATATAAGAGGATCAACAGGAATATAATATTCCTCAGTATGTTTTCACTGGTGTGGATAATAGTGGCCTGAAATGAAATGAAAAATAATAGTAAATCATTATCAGTAGAGATGTTATTTTTTTGGCTCATAGTCATTTAAAAGCCTTTATCAGCCAAAAGAATGACATGTCAGTATTATTGTGCATCTTTAATATTTCTTGGTATTGTTTGTTTTCTTACAGTTGTGAAAAAAATACTCAAATGCAATCAAATTAACTGACAAAATTAAATGACTGACATTTTACAATGATGCATGAATTCATTTCCTCGGCATTGTGGCTCTTCAGTTACTGGTGCATTGGAAGGTTTTTTTGCAGATATATATAAAAGAAAAACAAATCACACCTCTGTCTCAGGGTGTTTAACACTGTTGCATCTCTGGAAATGTGCTGCACAAAGATATCATGGGAACAGACATCAAGATCACACCATTCCACCATTGTGATGAGCAACTGCCCCTGCACTTGCCAGTTATAAGGGTGGCCTTTCTTTCGATTGTGTGTGCCATGGTCAACTTTGAGATACCTGCAGTCAGTGTAGCTCAGTGCATTTGGCCATTTTTTTTTCATTTACTTCAGCTAACCTAAATGACAGCCTCTCAAGTGGGTCACAGACCAGCCCATCAAGGGATACGCCAGGCCAAGGTGTGTCAGGATGAATCGCTAGTCTACATTTTCTCAAGTTCTCTAACATGGCTTACTTCCCTAAAAATCTGAAGCCGTCCCCCTTGTCTTGCTCAGTAAATGCCAGTAAGGTGCTGCACTTCAGCATCTCATTGTTTCTTCTCTCTTGTGTGACTGTGACAAAGTCACAGACAGCAGTCTCTGATGCAGCTGTGCTTGATATGTCTGCACATATGTACAGTGTGTTGGCTTTCACTGGTAGTCCTCCAGTGGTAATTTTGGCTATGGAGGGGGCATCCTCGGAAACAAATGATACTGTAAAAGCATGTGCACACAATGTTCCGCATCTTTCTGTGTTATCAAAGGTGTATAAAAGTATTTAATTCACTATAAGCCTTTAATGAGACTCCGGCACCGTAATGGCAGTATACCTAAATGACCCTGGGGTGGTAAGTATTTTCTTTGGGGAGGGGGCGCTGGGAGGGGGCATACATGCCTAAGGTCTTCCTGTTTGCATTTGTTTGCATTGTTTTACAAAAGCTGTGAGCGGCCATAGTTGTGTCTTTTTCATTCTGTTAACTCCATCATGAAATCATCTCGTTGTGAAGGGATAATGGCTTGCTATCTCATAGGAACTGGGTGTATTAATGTGTGGGTATAGTGTTCTCCTTAAATGAGCGGGGCTGATCTGAATGTTAGCCTCCCTCTTGGACAGAGAGACAGCAAGTTCTTCCTGTGGTAGACCTTGACTGAAGCAGCCTACTCTCTGGTCAATAAACACTCTCTTATATGACGTTTCCAGCTAAATAGGCTACAGGTCTCAAGAGCCATCCGGGCTATATTCTGGCTGGTGCCGATGACTGATACAAATAAATAAAAAGGGGAAACAACCTTTTATTTTGAAAACGGAATTTGTTATCCTGTTGTCATGGGAAAGGACTTGTTATCGCTAACGAGTGAATTTATCCCGTTTTCACAAGATAACAAACGTTTATCACATACTGCACCATGGTCTGGGTGGAAACTCAGTTCTGATTGACTTGAGGGTGTCAACTGTCTTTTGATTTACGGATGTCAATTATCTTTTGATTTATTAATTATCTTTTGATTTACAGACACCTATGGAACTTCTCAGGTAGTTCCCGCCAATCAATCTTTTCACCATTCCAAATTAAATGTCATGTGACCATAATAATTAAACATAAATAAATTGACCTGGGCTACCTGTTCTCTTACTTAGCCTTTTTAAAACTAGAAAGTTTGACATGCTCATGACTGTAACATTAAAAAAAGCACGATAGCCTACAACAAGCCAGCCTGCTGTTCAAATAAAGTAGGCCTATGCTATGGAAAGGATATTGCAATCCTTAAATGATCCTGTTAACGCAAAGATGCCCTACAATAAATCTAGCCTGCCTATACACCCCTGCAGGTTCCGTCACCACTTGTTTCTAAAGTCACTCTGCGACTTTAGAAACAAGTTAAATTTTTAAAAAGTCTGAATATTTTATTTCCAGGTGTGGTCCTGCGGTGCAATATTTTCTGAGCATCACAGGATGGCGCTTGTAATGCACGAACTGCAAGAAGGACAGCCTACATTTAGGTTTATAGTAAAATAAAGTGGTTAATCTAAATTTCCGCTGGATAAACTGTCCCATTTTGAGCGTTGGTTATTTCATTAACAGGTGAGTAAGCCCCGTGTTTGATTTGAAAAAGGTTAGTAAAAGGTTAGTAATTACAGAGCAAAAACAGAGATCGGAAGGACCAAGGCCGCTCCACGGGCTTCATGGGAGGAAAGCCATGATACACACGTTGATTCACTCTGTCGGCTCATACCTGGTACTTGTCACATTAGCAATTTTGTCTTATGCATCGCTAAATGGCTCAGAGGTCCTTCATTTCGCTTCAGCAATCAAAAAAAGATAACGTTAATGCCAAGCCAACACAGTGACATCTAGTGGGCAGGGTCGCTGTAAACGCAGAGTTGAATGGAGCCATTACAATAACAGCCAAACCTGTTAATAATGCTGTTTTATTTTAAACCACTCACGTTTTGTATTAATTTATAAAATGTTTAATGTTAAAAAATGTTTAACTTCTGGACAGGGGAAGGCAGAACTTTTTTTTTTTTTTTTTTTTTTTTACACCAATGCAGGGAGAGGACTGAGAGAAAAATAGGCTGATTCAGTGTCAGGGAGGACAGCTGATATTTTGAGAATTATTTATCAAAATTAACCACCCCCACCCAAGCTAAATATCTCACGGTTCCTCATGAAACTGCAATCAGAATACTGCAATTCATACCCAGCAGTTCTGAAGCAGAAGTTGTCTGTTCCTGTGCTAAGAGGTTGGTCATTCATGAAAGCAAGAAAAAAACTGCTACAGCACTATTGAGCATGACTTTGATCTATGGAATTCATTTCCACCTCTGTGTTCTGACTTTTGGTGCAGGGGCTGCGGCAGTCAGCCCCCTTAATGTACAACTTCTCCCACTGCGGGGGTTTGTGAAGCATGGGACTGTAGGTAACCTACTTATGCTGTGAGAGTTTGAAGACAGCTGTGACAAGTGAAATATATTTGTTTTAAATATTCCCTTGTTTTTTGGGGGGTGGGGGTTCGTTTGTTTTTGTTTTTTGTTTTTTACTAATTGATCTAAAAAATTTGAAAGTCATACACACCCTAAATAAATCTGGGTTGTGTCCAATGTGGCTTTTTTGGCACTGATCACAACTCTCTCTGATACAGATGCTTTGTGGTGTGAAAGGCAGCTGACCTTTAACCAGTGCTGCTCAGATTTGAGGAATCTGCTTTAGTAGGTCAAATAAAGAGAAACCTAAATCAACCACTTGTTGAATCTTGGCCCATGCAGTTGCTGCTTGTATGTACCATCCTCTCCCCAGGGGAGGAGAAAACAACTAAACGTGACAGGCCAGTGAGTTGAATGGGCCAGTGAGGGTGTAAAAGGTCAGTACTCTTGGTGGATTGGCCCTGGCAAAAACATCTCTCAACTACATGTTCCAACAAACAGAACATAGGCTGATTGCTTCAAACAAAACAGGCCTCAGTGGTTCGATTAGGCAGGATCTCTTTATGGTACTCTGGGTGTGTTTGGCTCGGCCTGGCTATAGAGATTTTCTTTATTAATAAAGTGTGTAAGTGCATCTCCAAGCCAGTTTAAACATTGAGACACCCTCTTAGTTTAAATACAATGTCAAGTTTAGTCTGAAGCTGCAAAACACAATAAATTATGAATCATAGCCTAATGTTTGATTTTTTTTAAATTGCCTGTATTTTCTGTGTATCAGTTTATTTATTTTTTGTACTAACATTCTACAAAGCCACCAAAATGTCTTTGATCAGGATTGTATGGTTCCCAAATTGGACTTGCATGTGCTGTTAAACTCCCATTCACAACAGTTCTCTTTGTAATTAAATTTCATGTTCAGGAAGCCATTGCAGAGAAAATAAAAGAGAAATAAGAGAACATGGAATGGAGAGAGCAGGCTGTAGTCTGCCTGCACCTTCAAACTCTGTACGCTCATTCTGTCAATACAGGAATAATATCGATTCTTTTATATTATAATATAGAGAGTCAAATTAGACACAAATAAAAAAATGGTTTATCAGTAAATCCACCATAATCACCAAGATTCCAATGTCTCAGGATTTATTGATCATTACATAAAGTTGACTGGTACCAGTTTGGCTGATTCATAGTCAAGATTAGTAATCTAATAATTTGAATGTCTATGTTTAGGTGATGGCAACAAAAACTCGAATAGCTCTTGATTCTAAAAATCCTGAACTGTTACACCCTTAAAACCAGTCAAAGTTTGAACTTTGGAACTTTGCTGTGTCTGTATACCTGTGGAAGTCAGCATGGCTGGGTTAAAAGTACAGGAGAGAGGGACTTCATAAAAGATCCAGCCAGAGGTTTTGCTGTATCAGTCAACAGAGAGGAAGCACGAAAGAACACAGATGAAACCTTTTCTTTAGCTCATGATGGTTTACAGCAAGCTGTGTCTGTTACTGCTGCTGAGCAGCTGCACGTTGGCTCGTAAGTAGCAATCCGTTTTGATTTTAAGTGATCGTGCAAATCTTAAAGGCATTTTTAACAATGTATTTTTTGAGGTACAAACTGTATAAAGGCCTTCTTTTCAGCAGACATTTTGACTTAGTGACTGTTTTATTCTGTTGTCTCAGTAAGCCAACACACCATGACCTCAAGGCACAAACCAGGACCCTGTAACTTAAAGTGGAAGTCATCCATCATTCAATTTATCCGTTACATCAGTGCTTTTACATGGCAAAATGTCTTTCGTGGAAAAGGTCTACAGGTGTGATGGTTTTAGGGTCCTACATGGTAACTCCTCTGTGCCGAGGAAACGGAACAGAATTTCAATCAATAATTCATTAATACTGGTGGGTTTTTGATTATGAAGAGCCAAAATGTGTCACTATTTTAATGCTATTATTGACATTTAGTTTATTACTTTACATTGATTCAATTTCAAATATTTTGACTCAGTTTTCAAATAGACATGTCTTTGATGTCAGTGCCTCTACAATCTTACATATACCGTATTTTCCGCACTATAAGGCGCACCTAAAAGCCTTTAATTTTCTCAAAAACCGACAGTGCGCCTTA
>JAQMCX010000181.1:0-14592 GCA_029814765.1 Acanthurus leucopareius | reverse complement strand
CACACACACACACACACACACACACACACACACACACACACACACACACACACACACACACACACACACACGTCCCCAATTGTAAATGTCTGTATAGTTACTAGTGTGCAGAGTAAAAGGACCACCATCTTCAAGTCATGTCATTTACCTGTCACAACTACCGGTAAATATGTCCCATCAGGGTCAGGTAACCAATGGAAATATGGCAGTTGGCAAGGAAAATAGATTTTTTCTCTTACTTAGCGTACATATGCACACAGACAGCGGAGTCATATTCAGTCTTTCAGCAGTGACTTTCTCTGACATCAAGCTAAGTAATCTCAGATGCACTTGCACACACACACACACTCATGCAGATTCATGTACAGTGACACACCCATATCGTGACACTTCCAAGCAGTGAGATAAGCATGGCATGTCATGGCCAGACCAAAAGCTACTCCTGCTTTAAACCAAAAACAAGTGTGTGTTTTTAGGATGCTGGGATGTTTTTAGTTGAGGAGGGAAACCAAGCCCACCAACAAACACTGCCATCGCTCACGAACTCTGACGTCATCATGAGAACTCACCACTGTGCATTTAAGAAGGTTGAAAAGGGCACCGACCTTTTTTAACTTGATATTTTATTTAATTTTTATAGTGGCATTACCTTTTACAATACCAGCAATAGAAAATGACCCTGCTGTGCAGGTGCAGTATTGATTTCAGTGGTACACACATCTTCATTACACACACAGATATTGTAAAGTAGTACCAATGGTCACTTTTGTTCTGAATGATCTGTGGTAGTTATAGAGTTTGGTGTGTGTTTTTTGGACTGTGGAGTGTGAGGGTTTTATTGTGCTGCGCTTTTCTGAGGCTGGGTGTGGCTTCCTGGTGGCTGGAGCTCCTGAATTAGCACACCTGTGAATTATCTTCATCAAGCTCTGCATAAAAACTGGGGTCATGTCTTCACTGGCTTTCCATTGTGGTAGTGTGCCCTCAACTGCCTCAAACTGCCTTTTACCTTTCAATTAAAATTTACAAGATTTTGTATTATCATTGCTCCTGTCTTGGTGCCTGTTTCTTGGTCATGTTTAAAAGCAATCCATCACATTATCAAATTAATTAAGGACAGGGTTAAAAAGCAATAGATTAAAAAACATGATTCTTGTTTGCTGTCATCAAACCTCAAATTTGCATAAACTCCTGCTAACCTCATTGTTTTTCATGGTTTGAGCCTGATACTTTTTATGAATGATGATAATTAAAACAGAACGAATCCTTTTTTTAAATGACAAGTGCTTTCACTAGCAGGTTTGACAACTTAATTATCCACCCACTCTCTTGAAAGAGCAGGTGTCTGCAGAGTGTGTAGTGCCCAGGGCTCTCAGACCTTCTTAACTCATGGACCAACTGGTAATAAGGGGAGCCATGTAATATTAAGTCTCAAGTAGCACTGACAGGTTTGTAAACCAGATTGTATTGAGGCAATTTGTCAATTATGTGAGGGAAAACTAAGTGGTCTAAACAAAAGGCCAAGAGTCCGTAAAACTTGAAATCTTTGTGCCATTATGCTTAACACCCAGATAAACAATGCCCCCACCCCTCTTCTATTTAGAAAAAAAACAAAAATGGATGCTTCTCCATCCCTGTGAAGAGGGCTTGGTGAAGGAGCAGTGGAGTGGATGGGTCTGCCATGAGATTATATTCCTGATCTTAACTACAACAGTTGGTGCACTGTTGGTGCAAGAAAACCAGTATTTAAACAAAATAATAGACACAGCTTATATTTTTACTCCTAAACAGAAATTAATTAATTTACATGGACATAAATAACCAAACAACAGCAGTTTAACAATCTCTAGATTTATTAAAATGTTAAAAATCAGGTTGATTTTAGGGTTACAACTTGTGGCACACATTGCAGATTGTGCTAAATGAGCAGGTAGTTTTTTTTTACTGTTTACTATGATCTTTTCTTAATGTCTAGGGGAACACAGGAAGTAACAAAACAAGATTAAATTAGACTTATTTAAAAAAAAATGAAACCATACATCAAACAAAAAGCTACTGATCATAACGTGATCGAAGGGCCATGCAAAATGCATTGCAGCAGCAGCCACTTGCAAGCAAAAATTACAACACCTTTAAAAACACAGAGCTTACAGTCATCCTTCATCCTGACCAAATAAGAGATGCAAAATCTTTCTTTACTTGAAGAGACAGTGATATCCACTGTGCCACCTTTAATGCAAAAGGACTGGTGGTGTTTATGTCAAACCACTTTTATCAGACTTGCTCTTTGTTATCTACTTTTTCTGTTCATATTATATTATTATTTAATTCAGAGACCTTTGAGTTTTGTAACATGAACACAACCATAAGATATACAGATATAGAGCCAGTGTAAAAAAAAAAGTAGAAAAGAAAAAAAAACTTGTATCAACAGGAGTTACTGCAAACATTCACTTTACTTTTTCTTTGAGCTGAGGGAACAAGAGGTTTTACTACCTACTTTTTTTTGTTACAAAAAATCTAATTTTGTTTTATTTTTCCCCAAAATAAAAAGCACTTTTAGCTAAACAAAAATGTGACTGATTGAGACACTGTCATCTTGCATTTTAGAATTTAAGTGCTCATCAGGTGCCGAGTCTCAAAGATTTAACATCCCAGAAATCATTACCTGTAAGGCATGCTCCATTTCCAATATCAATTACATGATACTAAATTCAATTCAAGAGAAGGGTCTGATCAATCTAGATAAATGCAAAACTGAACTTGGTTTAGGACCCAATTTATAAATGATATCTGTAGTGCTAATTCTTTCAGTTACACAAGAAGTTTTGCTTTGAACCCAGTCTACCCTTAACATTCATGCCATTGAATTACTAGCAAAAGACCCAGTTTTAAAGGCTAGGGGGCTGAGGGTTCGGGTTGCAGACACATGCACAGATAAAACCCAAAGGGATTCTTGTTTTTCAATTCACATAGTGCCCTCGGAGAATGTTTTCATGCATGCCTTTTTGACCCTAGTCTTTGGTTTGCCGTCATCTTCACTTAAAGTCTCACATGGTAATCATGAAAGAGGAGTTGCCTGTTAAATTAAGAGGACTCTGTTGTAAGAGGGGGAGACCACTTGGCACCATCAGACTCCCTCTGCAAATAGACTGCCAAACAGATTCTTGAAGTTTAAAAGGCAAAGATGGAAAATAGCAAGTTCTTCATGAACATTTTAGATCAAAAGCCTAAAATCATGGATGTTATGGAATTATACACCTCTATGTGACATTATTACATTTATAAGAAAGGTATAGATGCTTATTTGTAAAATGAAAAAAACAGAATTTCTTCAGGTAATTTCATCCATTAAACTGTATTCCAACCTTCTCTGAGCCGACTGAGGGGACCAAATAAATGGGTTTTGCTCTATTGGTGAGCTGCCCTGTGAGTGCTGCTGGTCAGATGGTGTGGATGTCTAAAAAAATATAATGCAGTCCCCAAGCTTGACCTGTGTTGTGCTGCTGTGTTCATAGTGTCCCTGATGACAAAAAAGGAAAAGATGTTGAATACTGATCATGCCAGGCTGGGCTAGCAGAATCTAAATAAATGTCTGTCACATGAGAAGATCTCTAATAGTTTGAGTGAGAAAATTTTGTACACCTAAGGCAATGTCAGGAAAATAACATATATACATGTAAATAGTGTTGAGGATTTTTAAAAAAATGTTTTTTAATTATTTTGTCTAATGTTTTGTCTAATTTAATGAAGTCCAGTTTTCAGCTTCATGATAAATTTGCTGCTTTACATAATTTGCTCTTTTCCACTGCTTTATCAGGCCAAGTATTTTACTTCCATATATTTCGCATTCTGAAAAAGTATAATAATTAAAGAAATAAAAGGAAATAAAGACAATGAAGAAAGAAAGAAAGAAAACTCCTAGCATTATCATCAGCCTCATAATATAAACCCTTCCTTTTCATTGATGCTACAGCAGGCGGATCCGGGCAGTGGGAGGTGCACTGGACTGCTTAAAACGACAAGAACAGAGTTGTAGCTTTGTGGTGACTTATCAAAGTCTTTGGAAGAAACAAGAAGCAGCAGTCAAGCGAGCGGGCCGACAAGTTGGAGTACAGCGAACTAAAACGGGATCAAACGCCAGGCTCTCAGTCTGTCACTGTAGAATGAAAACATCTGGCTGAACTGGGATGTATCGAAGGAGCTTATGTTTAACTGAAAATGTTTAACTCTGTCTCCACCAGCGTGGTGAGTATGTATTGAAACCTGGACAAATAGATTTACATGTTTTGTTTTGTTTTGTTTTTACAAGAATCCGTGGGTTTTATTTTGCTCCTGTAGCATAACATATCCAGACTAAAAATTGAAGCATATCTTACCTCTCTTTAAAAAATTTACAGTTTGGGAGAAAATTACACCTTTTTTTATTGCAGACATTGTAATGCACGTTTAACCCCCAAAAACATGATTGTTCGAGGTAAAGTTTTTAGCTGTTTAGCTGTTTTTAAACAAGCACATTTTATTTATTATTATTATTAATTAATTAATTTGTTTCGGAGGATCATATTTCCAAAAAAGGAGGCCTATCCAGTTTTGTACGATAAGGCTATTAAACAAGTGGAAAGATAAGTGTAAATGCTTTACACTTCGCATATCAGCTAAATCAAAAGTTGACCACTCAAACCATTAAGTCATGTCAACATCGCGAGGTTATAGTCTAGAATTATGCTATTATAGTACTTAGCAAATAAAATCTGACATAAAAAAGGGCATAATAAAAAGACATACAAAACTTGGGTAACAGTTATCAGAAATGAGGGGTCACTGTTTTCAGGATTTATTTACTGTTTGTTTGTTTGACTAGAGCTTATTTTACGTTCTCTCCAAACAACATAAAAAAATGGCTAAATAACATCGTGTCCTCTCACTGTAGGCTACCTGCACAAGGCCTGTCCATGTCCATCCAACATCACATGCAGCCTTACTCTTTTTTCCTAAATCTCCGTTATCCAAAATATAACGTAGAGACTGTCATTATGCGATCCATTTATGAAACTCTGATTTTATTTTAAATATCGGGGTTCTCCCTTTAACTGGGCTTCTCTGTGGCCACAGACACACACACACACACACACACACACACACACACACACACACACAATAAAAGCAAAAAACAAACAAACTACAACATCAACAACAAAAAACACATTTAGATTAAGGTGTGGACCTTTGTTTTCTATAGATAATTATTTAAAAATGCAGCATTGCCAAATAGGCCTACATTGTCGGGTAAAGTCTCACCTGCCTCCGGCTCATGGTAAGTTATCAATTGCACGTGCGCGGCTGAGCACAATTAGCCAAAATCACATTCAGCTGCCAGCTGGTCGGTGTCCGGACTCTGCCCGATATGAAATATTTTTATCATTTCATAGGAAGACTTTATTCCTTCTATAGCTCTTACACTCCCTGCAGACTGCCATAAGATAATAAATATGTGGACTTGTCATCAGGCCTGTGCTAAAATATAAATTAAACAAGGCGCAAAAGTCTTACCGAATGTTTAAGTAAATAAGCTTTTTCATGTTTGCGTGTCTGTTTGCGGAGTGATGACTGAGGTCGTCACGAAAATATGAAGCGGGACATTAGCCTGCTGGGTCGTCTTCGGGTCTCCTGCATCAAACTGGACTTGTCGTTGACATCATGTCGGAGGAAGAACTGCGAACAACTGAGGCGGATTTCACTCAGCTACAGCCAGGAAATATTTTTGTCGACACAGTAGGTGTTTTTAATATCAAATTAGCGGCGAAGTGTCAAGACAGTGCAAAACTTAAAAAGCAGCTCGCACTACGAACTTCAGAGTGCCGCCAAATAAATTCAAAAAGTAGCCTAAAATATTTTAGCTTTTTGATTTATAAACAACGTCTTTTAGGTTAGCCAAACAGCCTCGTTTGAAAGCTGATTTAGCTTTCTTATAATTAAATTCGGACCCTTGTTTTGCCTTCGCCGACAGACTGTCCAACCCCTGTGATGGGGGCTTTTTGATGAAATTTAAATTTCTAAAGAGGATAAAGTTTGTATAAGCTTTTGTGACATTATCGGACTTTTGCCTTTTACAGATTTCTTCAGGGCCCGACGATATTTTCGAGGAGGATTGCTCACCGTCTTCCCTCTCCTCGTCCTCTCCCTCAGTCCCCACTGTGGCCTCCCTGCAGGGGAAGTCTCTGTGCACCTCCTGCGGCCTGGAGATCGTGGACAGATACCTGCTCAAGGTCAGATTGACATGGTCTACTACATCACAGGCTTGTATTATAGCAAAATCAATAGGTAAACAACACTGCAAAATTAGATCAATTCATAACAAGTCGGAAATAAACCTGAGAAAACAACTCCAAAAAATTACTATTAGGCTGTAGCTTTCCGTGACATGAGGCTGTTTCAGTTAATTGTTACTGTCTTTTTTTGCAGTTATTTAATGTAGATATGGTTCCAGACATTTCTCTCATAAGCGAGATATAGCATAATAATTAGACGACATAAAGTTTGACGAAGCAAAACTAATGCATTTTAGATGTAGGCTCTGGCTACAGCGAACATTTAGACAGCCTGTAAGATTTTTTTGGTGGTCGAACTGAATTTGTTTTGAAAAAAAAATAAACAAATAATTTGGTAAACTTGTTTTACAGTTTTGCTGTCTTTTTTCCCTTTTTCTTTTCTTTTTTTGACTAAGTTACAGCCTTAGAGAACATAGGCCACCTAAATTTTACAGTGCACTTGAATGCATCAACCTGCTCTCATAAATCTCTTTTGGTGTTGCTCTGACTGTATACCATATAACCTTTGGAATAACCTATTAGGTGCCATATGTGGGATAGCTTATAAAAACACAGTGGCAGGAGTGAAATGACAAGACTGACAATCTAATATTCTAACTGCTGCTAATCTATTTCATCCATTCACTCCACTAAAATAAATGCATTGTCAAGAATTTAGAAAGTCTATGTTGCCTGTAATTAAAAAGTTAGTCCTGAACATACTATAAATGCATGTTGAAATTCATTGTTGTAAGTAGTATTTTATTAATCTTTTTTTTTCTCCACCCCAGGTGAACAACTTGTGCTGGCATGTGCGCTGTCTCTCTTGCAGTGTTTGTAAAACTTCTCTGGGGCGACATGTGAGCTGCTACATTAAAGATAAACAAGTTTTCTGCAAACTTGACTACTTCAGGTAAGTGATACCTAACATCATTTATCTGCAGTGACCTCAATTCAAACTATCTTCATATAGCACTTTTCAAACAAATCAAATGCAATTTAAATTGCAATCGACAATTTTGTACTTAAAAAAAAAAAAGGTTTGGAAACTACTTCCTATCAAAACAACCATCAACCCTCACAAAGCGAGCTGAATAAGAACAACCTTGTTTTATAAATTTATAAAACAAATGGACTTTTGATTGATGCTAATGGTCTTTGGCAATGTTATTTGTAAATCCTCCTTGAAAAGATGTTGTAATACCTGCTCATATCCTTGAGGAGAAAAATGGTGAAATGATGCCACATGATTCCACATGGTCTAAAACAAGTCTCAAGTGTGCTCTGTGTTTTAAGGAAGTAGTTGGGGGGAAAATGGATTCTGGAGAAGTGCTTTTGGCATGAGACACTCATTTATACAACCCAGGAGAGAGGAAAATATTTAGCATTGCAAATATTCCGTTAGTATGGTAACCAAAGCATTGTGTCATCTTACATGATGCTTTTTCTTTGAAGTGCATTTGTGTTGCTGCAGCCTGTCGCTGCACATCTTGCTAAATCTATTGGACAACCCTAAGTTAAAAAGTACTGTCACATTATAACCACACTGATCTGGGGGGGGGGGGGGGCTGTTTTGCCCTGTCAGGAATATGAATGATATTGCTCCAGAATGGATGACTTTTGTTTAGAAAAGATTGTCTATTCACATCCAAATATGTATTCATGTACAACACTATGTATGTTTTCCTTTAAACACATTATAAAAATTGTTACATGTTAGGGGCACATGGTGACCCCCTATGTTGTACTGGGCCAGTTAAGGCAGGTATTTGTGTGTTGACTGCTTCCCATAACATATTCTGACTCTTGAAGGTAATGTAGGTCAGGAGATAAGCACAATCTCTGTCCATATGATTGGCAGGTAAGAAGTTGTAATGGATTAAAATACACTTGCACAGACTGGAGGTTAGTGTTTATTAGTGGCAAAACAAAATGGTCCATTTAGTTGAGGGAAAAGTGGGTGGGTATGAGTGACTTGGTAACACTAAACCCCCAACCCTAATGTACTTGCTAAACTAGATATTAACTATCACTAACCAATAAATTTATCACAACCAATCTGACCTCAAATAAACTTAACTATTTTTCCCTCTCCCTCGTTTCCTATTTTTCTTCAGGAGATATGGCACTCGTTGTGCTCGTTGTGGCCGTAACATCCATTCCACTGACTGGGTGCGTCGTGCCCGTGGCAGCACCTTCCACCTGGCATGTTTCTCCTGCACCTCTTGTAAGCGCCAGCTGTCCACTGGGGAGGAATGTGGACTGCTAGAAAACAGGGTCTTCTGTCGGCCACACTATGACATGATGATGGAGAATATGAAACGTGCTAAGGAACATGGTGAGTATGTGGATGGGGTGAATGACAAGAAAATTGAATGAGAAATGAATGTAAAAATGTCAGTACATTGATTGTTTGTTTTTTTTTGTTGTTTTTTTTAAAAGACAGAGTGGTAAGGTGAGGTGAACCAAACAGTTATTGAGAAATCAAGGTTCAGCACCCCTAAATCACCATGAGAACCACTTTCTGTCTTACCTATCCATGGAGAAAGTCTTGTTTTAGTGCTTGTTACTAGCCTTGTCCATTTAAGACTGTGGTGTTAAGCCTTGTACAGTACTACAGCACTGGAGGTCATGAGTGTGGCCAGTCAGTCACAGAGATGGTGCTTCTCCACACCAGCAATGTTGACTGAATAATAAAGAATGCCACATTAAATCAATTTCACCAAAATATTGAGGCTTGTGACCCATGTTTGCCATAGCCTATGTCATACTACATCAACATATTTATTTGTAGAATACATTTAAATTTAATAAACAAGTGTTACTCTGTATTTTAAAACAACACAAATATAAATGGCACAATAAACCTTAAAATGATCACATTTCCAATAAAAATAGTGCCTGCGTGATTTAAGTTCCTCTCAAACACATTTATGTATTTAAAGTACTCTGCTATGATTAACACTTTCTGAAGAATAGTTTTCCACACAAAAAATAATTTAAAAGCAATGAAAAGGAGCTGAAGACACATGCACTTTCTCCCTCAGTGAGAAATGCTGGATCTGTCAATCACAGCTCACTCATAGTTTTAGAAATTTAGATATCTCATTGACTGCTGTTGTATGTTTTGCCATCTGTTGTCTGCCATAACGGAGAGGTGAAGACTTGCCTGTAAAGAAATACAACTAACAGGTTAACTGGATAAAAAGCACCATGATGTTTTCATTTCTCAACCAGCTCCAATCAGTTTGTTTTTTTTATATTCAGGGATCTGTGATCTAGGCTGGGTCAAAGAGTTTTGAAAAATAATTATCATGAGTAATTTTAAAAACTCAGGTTCTATTCTCCTCAAGGCTTATGGAGATGACCCTACATAACTTCATTAAAGCTACTTTAAATGGCCAGAAATTGACACTGTAGAAATACCTTTTTTCCCCCAAAAGGATCAGAACAAGAGAACAGAGCTCTTGCAAAATTTGAAATAAAAATAGGAGTACACCCAGCATTTTTTTTATAATTGCATTGTATAATTGTATTGTTTACATAGATGTGATAGTGTTGGCAGTGGTAAACGAAAGAGCTAATGTACAACCTAAAGGCCAATGAAATATCTACATACTCATTTCTATGGGTCTATTGCTGTTATTTTAAAGGTTGACAGGTGAAATAAGAGTGCATATCAATAGAGGTATCAGTTCGCATAGAGGAAATACTGAGATTCAGCAATACATGATGGGATTTAGGTGAGGAGTCCATTAAATACTGAAATCAGCAACGAGCAAATGTTTCAGAATGGAAAGTGTAACTATCATTTATTTATTTATTTTGTTAGTTAGCTTGTAACTGGCAGTGGCAGTGGCTTTGCCTGTGATTGAATTTCAAATTTGTGACATACCAAAATCTAGCTTGCTTGGAGTTGTTTGAATCTTAGATTATAGTGAAACGCACAGACATCTTCCTCTTCAGCTAAGGAGTGTAAATACACCTCTTTAGTGACAAACTTAAACAGGTACACAGTCCTATGACTATATATCACAAAGTGAATGAAAAATGACATGCAATGGAGATTATGTCTTGATCTTATACAAAACAGGGCCCTCTTTTCAAATGTCGAATGATTCTTGAAACAAGCCATATTTTCTTAAAGAAGAACCAAAAGAGGAGGAAGAGGTAGTGGACAAAGAAGACTCCAATACCATGCCTAAACCTGCTAAGAGGGCCAGGACGAGTTTCACTGTTGACCAGTTACAGGTAATTTCAACCACTCTGAGTGTTTGTATGTTTTGTGTCCGTGTCCCTCCCACTTAAGTCATTTGAATTAACTCCCACAGAAGTGTGGGTTATCTACCACCTTTTAGGGGTAGTTATTCTGTATATGTCTCTAACAGCCCATGAACACATATACCTGCATAAACACTCAGCACCACTGTTGGGGTATATCAGATACCTACAAAAGTAATAGTTTTATCAAATTGTATTATACGTAGGCATAGAAAATATGACCACATGAATCAAGAGAAGCAATCTCCATTGCAAACACACACTGTATACGTTAGGGTTGATGATATAAGCTTTTGGTCTGTGCTAAAAGAGAAGTTTTACAGCTCTCAGACGTGTGTGCAGTTTTACACTTTATTATGCAGATTCAAGTTAATAACTTTTTGGTATCTCTTTTCCGAGTAATTTAAAATTGCATGTCAGCATTGTCTGAGAAAATGGACAACACTGGTCTTTATGCCTCTCCACACCTTGTAAAGATGTGGGATGGTGAATTAAAACATGACACAGAGATGCCTGCATGAAGGCTACCGCTGACAATTTTCTCAGTCTCATTTCATTTTATACTTTGAGATGCTCAAAACATACTTCAGAGTTAAAAGGAGAAGGAATATTTGAATTAGATATTTCAGGTGACCAGAAACCTTTTGGATGCTCATGTTGCTCTGTGCCTGCAGAATTTAAAAAAAATAAACAATGGGTGCACATCAGTTGTGTGAGGCTGTGGTCCTGGGTTACTTTGAGATTATTACTTTTTTTTAATACTCTTGTTTTAGAAATAGTTAATACATTGTTTGTGAAAAAAAATACAAACTAATCATGCTCTGACTATAGACACTATACATTTGCAGGTGATGCAAACTCAGTTTGCTAAAGATAACAATCCAGATGCTCAGACCCTCCAGAAACTGGCAGGGAGGACTGGTCTCAGCCGCAGGGTTATTCAGGTAAAGTAACTGTTTCTGCTTTGAGGAGCTGTTCTAGTAAAAACTGTTAAAAAGAAAAGTAAAAACAGAGAGATAAAGAAATGGCTATAATGACAGGGTCGGGACAATTTCTCCAAGAGTATTAGGTAAAGCTCTAAAAAGAGACTCAATGAGTTATTTATGAGCCACTTACAGCCATGCAAGATTAACCTGTTGAACCTTTTACTGTTCTATTTATTGTATGATAAATTTACCTTACAGCTACAGTATGTGCAAGCTCATGCTCAACAGTTTCTGTTGAATTTTTCAAGTGCTTCAAATGCTTATAAGAATTACATAACTGTAATGGCATCAGGATTACATTAAGGTTGGGTAAAGTGTTAACATGTGTAATGATAAAGAACTCAGATTGCCTGTGTGTGTGTGTAAACATTTAATGTGCAAATAAGACTATCCTATTTCTGAAAAAAAGGCAGTATTGTGAAACCACACAGGCACCAACTCACCACCTAAAAAGTGAAGAATATTCCTTTCAGACAGACCAGTTATCAATTATTTGCCTCCATCCAGGTTTGGTTTCAGAACTGTCGAGCTCGTCAAAAGAAATACATTAGTCCAAATCCTGCCTCATCAACCATGATGACATCACTTACTCCTGGTCAGCTGACACCACCTTTGATGGAGGATCTGCAATATACAACCTATATTTCCCCAGATGCACCAATGCTCACTACACTGACTTATATGGATGGTAACAAACATGAATACGCATCACTATGTTTTAACAGAGAGTACCTGGCCCCCACTGCCCATATGCAGCATAAATTATCTACCACCCTCTATGGAAACAGATCTGTACAGTTTGCATGGGTTAAAGTAAAACCAGCACTCAGCATATAACTGAGGAATCCTATTTTCACCACAGTAAATTAACAATAGCTTTGTTAAAATAAACAACAAAAACATGTAGTTACTGTTATTGTTACTGATAATACTGATTGATTTTGCATGTATCTGTGTTCATTCATCTTTTGTTTGAAAACTTCACAGTCCAAACTCCAGACCCACTTTTGCTGCAGCCGCTCATTTCACAGTCTTTGACACAACTGCCAGTTAGTCATGCCTGAGCTACAGCCTGCCTCCTGGAGACCGAAGAAAAAGATTGGCTGATGGAATTTGGACATTAAATACAGATTCTGCACAGATTGGATGACTTTGATTCATAAAATATCCAGCAAATAACAGACTAAGTTAAATAATTAGTTTCACTAAACAGCTTGTTAAATTACTGAATTAATGTCATTCAATCAAAAATGGATCTACAGGTGAGAATGTCAAGTAAAACATTGGTATTATGTGATAAAACTTTTGTTAAAGTGTTATGAATTACTGCGTTTAATTTATTTGAAAAATTTGATGGCACTTTGTTGGAAAACAATGGAAACTAAGTATAGATTTGGTTTTCAAATATATTTAGGTTATAGAGTTTATTTAAGGATATGTTTGGGAATTAGAGAAATGTTTTGGTGCGAAGAAAATAAATCTATTGAAAATTAAAAATTAAGTTTTGCAGCAAATTAAAACCACTGGAGATCATCCATAGATTTTCCTTTTCTCTGCTGTGTTTGATACATATATAAATGTTTAAATCCAAGTGTTCTCCACTTGCAGTGCCCAAGTCTGTTTTTAATACATCCACATGTCTATTTGAATAAGCAGTCTTCCTTGGGCTGTTTTTCAGTATAGCATGTTACCAACAGACAAAAAAGCAAGACAGTCTGTAAATATTTCTTTAGATTGTGAATGCTGGATAACAGTAGAAGCCATGTATGAACTTTGCACTTGAAACAAATAAATTTTCACATTGTGTTTGAAATATTGGAAATTAAAGTTCATAGCTGCATCACAAAGCTTTGTTTATTTCTTGGCAAATTTTACTTTGTTCCCTGATTAAATTTGAGTTAAACAAGCACCCTTACATTTACCCACCCTTAACCCTTACCCTTATTTGTGACACTTTATTCCAAAGGTCACAAAAACAATCATTACACTTAATCCTGTGTTTTCTGGCCTTTTTACAGTTGGTAGATGGTCCTTGCAGCAGATCCTACAGGGACAAAAATCAACAGAGAAATTTCTGTTTTGTCTTTTCACCTGCTGTTCAGTTGAAACTTTTTTGGTTTTAAAGAGTTGTCCTGTTTGGTCCAACAGATACAGCACTGAGTAGTCTGAAGTTGTACTACAATGATCAATCAAATGAATATAATCATATCCAACTTTTTTGACATGAGAGTGTTTAAAATGGAAACATTCTTAGGTCAAGGTGTGATGTTTAAATATAGTCTTTTTGCTGAACTATTGCTGATAATACATAAAATCCCTGAAAGAGTTCCTTGCTTAGTTAGTCCTAAGAGCTTTTTGTGAAAGTTAGCTATTTTTCCCTTAGTCAGTAAAGCCTCAATCAGGTGTCTGCTTATTAGTGTAAATTCCAAAAAAAATGACAAAGATCACTCCATTTTAGTTGAGGCCTTCACACAGCAGGTCTTTCATTTTAGCCACCAAATCTTCATTGTCCACTTTTGGTAATCTTACTAATGTTGGCAACACAACTGGATCAAATCTTTTTAGATGAAAAGCCTAGCCCAAAACTCAAGTCACCAACAAGCCACAGTTTGAAGGCATTCTCTAATTTCAACTTCTTCAACAGTCAATGTAGAGAGTGTTACTGCTCACTCACTTTACCACTGAGTCAGGCTATCAGGCTATTCTTGCATAAGCACTTTTGATTCCTCCATATTGCAGAACTGTTGCTGCTCTGAGCAGTGGCGATTCTAGAGTGTGCTGCGGCCCCAGGCAAAAATTCCCAAGGGGCCTCTCTGACAAGCGTTAAACATATTAATAAACAATCTGAAACCACCAAAAAAGGTCATAAACTGAAACTTTTAAAAAAATTATTAATATTTCTAAATAACTTGAAAATTGTGCTCTTAAGAAAAATGGTGCTCCAAAGTTGACAGTCTTTCATGCAGAAAGCACACTGTCAAAATTTAGATCTAAATTTCAAAGCATTAATAGTTTAA
>JAQMCX010000180.1:0-14629 GCA_029814765.1 Acanthurus leucopareius | reverse complement strand
TTCAAAAGGGGGCTCAACTAAATATTGATGGGATTTTTCTGTTGGGGTGCCCAAATTTATGCACGTGTCTAATTTTGTTTTGATTCATATTGCATATTTACTGTTAATCCAATAAACCTCATTTCACCACTGAAATATTACTGTGTCCATCAGTTATTTGATAGATCAAAATGAAGTTGCTGATACAAACACCCAATGATTTATAAATGAAAATGATGGAAATTGTCAGGGGTGCCCAAACTTTTTCATGCAACTGTAGATCTGATTCAAGATTTAGAGAGATAATGTGTGGTACACTGAATAAGGGACTTTGGAGGAGCACATTCATTTTATCTCATTTTATCACTATACTAGGGTGAAGATACAATTTGCATTGAGATTCTTATTTATTGCAATTATACAATTATTGTGATTCCATAGTAATAATTATTGCAATTTTCTTTTCCTTCTGAAATGAAAAAAAAGCTGAATGATACACTCCTAGAGACAATATATCATGGGTCATATTTCTAAAAACAATACACACTCACATGTCAGTCAGCTAGCCAATCTGCCATTTATTTCAGCTGCATAGAGTGGCACTAACATGTACACAACAGAATATTTTATTAATGGTTTCATTTAGCTGCCCCTGCTGTTTGAGCTAGTACCATGAGAAAATAAATAAAATCAGGGCAAAATTAAATTTGTACCCGAAATCTACAAACAGCACAAAATGTGGGCCTTTGAAGTAACCAAGATCTAATATACATTAACAAATTGTACAATAGATAAAACAAAAATACATACTTTTATAAGTAAAGTGCTGTTTAGCTGTTCCTACTCAGTGCCTACTGACTCAGCGCTGTTAGAAAACCATGAATAAAATGCCAAAATAAACAGAGCCTCCTAAAACAGGGCACAGCACAGATATGAGCCTTTAAATTAACAGGCATTAAATGAAATTGAAGTGTCTTTTCAAAATTCTGGACTGCAGATATCATTGGGAAATAATGAGTTAAACTCAACTGGCAAACTGGTAGACCGCTCCACTGATCAGTGACAATGTCTCCGGTAGTGGAAAACACACATTCAGCAGAGACACTTGTTTCTGGTACACAGAAGTACTGTTTTGACAGCCTTGCCAGGACAGGATACTCAGAGTAATGTTCTTTCGACCAGTCTAATGGGGTTTCAGACAGTGGCAAAGGAGCAGCTGTGTTATAATATTTTATCTCCTTCTCTGCACTGTCAAAAGTGGACTTCTCTAGTGCTACTGGTGCCTGCTTTTTTTATCTGTGAGTGTTGCCAAGTAATTCAACCAGGACCCTCTCCTTTTAGTAGGTGAGGGGCCCTGAGGATCTCTGTCTTCTGGATTCTTCTCAGTTTCCTCGTCTGGCACGGCACCATCACCAAAATCCTCCTGGTTCAGCCTCTCCACTTCTTCCTACAACAAATAAAACACAGTGGGACAAAGAAAGTTGTACACTTTTTAAATGTTCCATCTTTAAAAGCACTCTACTTATTTGAGTCCCTACTGCAACATATACACACACTCTCTCTCTCTCTCACGCACACACACACACACTCTTTCAAACACACTCACTCATACAGACTCACTCAAACTCAAACACACACACAGCCTCTCTCTAGTCCGCTCTCTTACACACACACACTTTCTCTCATACTCATTCCCTCTCATACACACAGACTCTGTCTCACACCCACTCTCTCTCAATCATTACAGACTCACACACACACCTCTATAGCACTACATTATGAACTAAAGTTCTCTTGAGCATTTTTCTCAGTAATGCTTGTATTTATTTACCTGATCATGATGCTATATTGTGACAGCAGCTTCAGCAACCAATCTTTTAAGTGTTTCTTGCTCCTTGTCATTGGCAGTAGAGGCGGCGCTTTAAATCTTGCACAAGTGCTGATGCGAGATTGTAGTGTGGCCTTTTCCTCATCAGATGTGTACCTTTTTGATAGGTCTTGGTGAATGGCTTCCATTAGTTGCCTGACAGATGGAGGATCTCCAAGGGTTTCTTGAGTAGCTTGCAGGAGCTGTGTGTGTAGTGGGGCTTGACAGAGATTGTTGGGTGAGTTTCATCTGACATATCGCATGCATACATCCCAACTCTCCCAGAAGTTCCAGGAGTCTCCCACATGTTAATAGCGGCTCTCCCACGTCCACAAATGAGATGCAATTTCCTGGAATCTAAAGGGAGAAAGCAAGAGTGCGCGCACCAGAGTGAGAGTGCGTGGGTGTGCCTGTGTGACTGTCCATGCAGCGCGCGTGTGTGAGAGAGAAAGCCACCTGGTTGCTCTGTCATGCTTAGTAGACCAATGTAGTTATTAGACATATTTCTGTTCATGAAAAAAAGTTTTTTTTTTCATTTTTGTTCTATCAATTAATAATTAAAGTAATTTTCCATCCTGACAAGTTGTTTATCCTTTGGTAGGGGGAAGTGGGAGTATAGAGACACCTCCCTGAAATGACTTTTTGCAGGTTGGGATGGCTCCACATGCAGCCACCTTGACTGGCCTGATCAGTCCCTCCAGGATTTCGCAGGCGTTTTTCAAGATTGTTGCGGCCTAAAATGCCTGAATTCGTGGCAGCTTTTCTAAAAAATTGCGATTTAAGTTGCGATGTTTTAAGCGTATTTGTTGCGATGAAATTGCAGGAGACAGTGAAAATTGCTAAAAAGTTGCATTTTTTCTTCTTACCTCCGCTTTCGTGAAGAACATCAGAGAATTGTTTTGCACGGTCTTTAGCAGTAATTTTTGTTGGTAAGTGAGATGCATTACTATCACACATGTCCGCATCTTCAAACCATAAACAAGGAAGTGAATTCGGTGACGTACGTGCATTAAGTTTGCGCTGGGGACTGCTATGATTGGTGGAACTCATGGGAGGCTGGGCAAAATTGCGGAAAAGTCGCGGTGATTGGACAAAATTGCAAGGTCGCGCAGAATTCATGGAGATTGGTTGAATCTTCGTTAATTGTTGCAATCACAACATCGCCAATTCCTGGAGGGACTGCCTAATTGCCTTAATAAACTCCTCTGCATTTTAAATGTCGACTTAAAAATCTGTGGTGAAGATAATAACGTGATGTTTAGTGCATTTCATCTCAGAAATCCTGCACCCACTCGGTGTCTTGTACACTGTACCTTAAAGCTAGGTTTACACTTTGTATCCTTAACACAGCATGCATGTGCAGATGTCGTCACACCCTCTTTTGCATCAAGTGCATAGGCTCTACAAGTTGTCAGTGCTTGGTAGTGCACTCCTAGATTTTGGAAGGTAAGCGACAGCGATCACAGCACACAAAGGTAATGTTTGGTAATATGTTATGCTTACTGTTGCCAGCCAGACATTCTAATCTACTTTCGTATTGCCCTTTCTTTTGTAGTTCATTTCATGTGTCTCGGTATATTTTATTTTACTTATTGTCAGATACTGACCAAGCAACAAAACAGGAAAAATTCTTCTCTGAAAACTTTTTTTCACAAGGTGACATAGAAAACAAAGTAAACAACAAAGACTGCAGAAGGTAAGAAAGAAAACATAACTAGTGGAGATGTATCCCATTTTTGTAAGACACATTTTATATGTAGTCGGTATAATATATTAGTTAATGGGTGCTATTAATTCTTCTACACACATGGTTCATTCACTGTATAATAACCCTTGTACTCAATTTCTGGTTACTTTGGTTTGCAGATCTTCATTACAGATATACCAGAATACTGACTGCCCTTTGTTTGCCTTACCATATAGTGTTTTCAAGGGCAGTCAAAATAGAATCATAGCTAGGGACAGGATGCTGGGACAGGTTCACAAGATGCAATTTGAGTTTTGTACCCTGTGCAATCAAATTCTTTATCTTTATTACATTCACCATCACTGTATGGATAATCTCCGACCAAGAGTACCTCTGGCAACTCCTCACCCAAGGAACTCACCATGTCCTCTGTTTCCTGACTTTATATTAATTTACCTTTTGTCTCTATTAAAACGTGTTGAGACATTACAAAAAAATCTGTTTGCCATGCTGGTGTTTAATGTAAACACAAAAAACATCCCAATGTCAAAATAAAGAAATGAATAAATACCTTATCTTATTAATTTACTCAGTCTATTTGCTTGGGTCGTTGGGGGAGCGGGAGGGGTGATCTACGCTCTTTTTTCTGCTTATTTGATAATAATTTAAGGAGTTCTCTGTTCTTCATGTCCATCAGTTCTCAAACTGCTAGTGCATCACGTTAGCTTGAGTTAGTTAAACTACATTTGCAACACATGGACCTCCTTTCTGAAGTTCAAGTTAGCTATGTTAGCTAACCTTGATCATTCACGACGGATGGTTCCAGACGACATAACAGACAACCCAGCACGGAGAAACTGAGACAAACAGAAAGACACATATGTAGATGGTTGACGGGTACACTACCTCAGACTGTACACGAGGTCCGTTATCCCTGCTGTGGATTTCTTCGCACGGCCAGCTCACGGCAAGCGTCTTTCGAGGACGAATGACTGGATCAATTGTCAAACTACAGGCATTCATGACCTCTAACTGATTTTTTGCACTTCCGGTCACTACTTTCAAAATAAACCAGTCCCAACAGAAGTAGTCAGACCGAATAAACTTTCAATGTTCAATTATGCTGATATTACAAAACGTTTGTCATATCACGAACCACAAACATGTTAACATAATCATAGTTTGAGGAAACTGAGATTTCATGGGCATCGTATAAAAGTTAAACTATTTTGTTGGTTCCTTCTAGTCTAGCTGTATGTTCTTACACATTATAAGTCCAGCCTCTGCAAAACATACAATGTGGTGTTTTTTCTTAAATTCGGCCAATTCTTTCAGTTGAGGTCAATTGAGACATGCATTCGAGGTCATAACAACATCAATGCTGGGGTTCAGGCCCAATTTACAGTTGGCATTCCAATTCATCTGCAAGGGGTCAGTATAAAGTAAAGCTCAGAGCCCTGTGCAGGTTGGTCAAGTTTCACATAAAAAAAGCATTTCTTTCTGGACTTGGCTATTGTAAGGAAAGCTATCATGGGCAATCAGGAAAGGGACAAAATCAGAAAGGACAAGGACGAAATTAAACATTCCTTTATAATGGTAAAACCTTCAGTTGAAAATTTTTGGCCTGTTCTAAGGTTTGCAAGTTTTCCACAGCACTTGGTGTGATGTTAATTTGAAGTTGTTAATCTGTAGGCCATGAAATGTTTATGCACTTGCTCATTAAAATATATCAGCAAAGAGAACTGATTCTCTTTTCCTTAAATAATGCTTAAATAGAAGCAGCAATGACCTCATTTAAAATTAATGACACATTTCAGATTTTTCCAGACACTTTAATTATGTTGCAATCACTTTATAATCATTGGAATCCTGACAAATCAGACCATTATTTAAATACAGTAAATATAAAAAAATTCCTAAGTTCTAAACATGCATTAGTGTATCTCCTGTTACAGTTTGTTGCCACAAAAATCATTTTGGCTATCTTCTATAACAAAATCTCGTTGTTGTTCTCTGCTAAATGAAAACAGTATGAGCACAAGAGCAATAATATAAATTAGTCCAATCAAATTCAATTTAAGGTGGCTAGCTCACATCACCCATTACAAAATTTAACCACTGGCTAGTTGCTAGGTAGCAGAGCAATATCTTAAAAAGAGTGTATATATTTCAGTTGGGAAAACCTATTTCATGTTATCTGTGTCTTAAACACAAGTGATGGACTTGCATGTGCAGTTAAACAGTCCCTGCAGCCACTGACACTATTGTGTCTTTATCTCTGAACAGCTCTACTATATTCCCTAAACAACACCAGTGTTTGAGCAGTCTAAACACATCTATCGGATTCAAATCCTTCTGGTAACCAAACCCCTCCCTCATATTTATACACTTTCAAAAACAGAACATCACATATGACTAAAGATAAAGATGCTTCAATTTTAATTTCACTGTAACTTTAAATACCCGGTCCAACCGTTTGATCATTAAGTCACTGGATTGAGGAAAGGAGGGACTCTGACAAAATAACATACACATTATGCTACTGTAACTGACGGCACAGATTCTTACCAAATTTTATTTAAACTGAGTTTCATGCTTCATGGTTTGTTCAGTCTCTTTATTTTCAAATTACAATGTTAGAATACAGAACAAATTTTAATCAAGGCTGGGCTCATTCATTCCAGCAAAGTTGTATATTTTCGTCGTTAAAAATACTGTTGTTCTCCCAGAGTATCATTAGCTCCAACTTAGTAAATGACTACAAACAGAAAATGTAACATGAGCTGTAATGTCTACCTACAGATAAACCAACCAATTGACTCAAAGGGTATGTGAATATGCTATGGTGTTTCTCTGTTTGGTAACCTTCACATACAAATGAATTTAATGATCAGAATTATTAAAAATCATCCACTTAAAAAACTGACTAGAGTTGAAATTAAGACGGAGACATGTCTATTGAGACGTGCTGTTGGGATCAGTTAGCCCATGTTTTGGCGGTTGCCATAACCTCTGCGATGAGTGTCCTTCCAGTCATCCCAATTTCTGGTCTTCAGCAGAGACTCTTCATCATCATTTTCAGCCGTTCTCTCTTTTTCTTCATCCTCCCTCTCCCTTGCATCAGTGTCCTCAACAGCAATCTTCCTAGGAATCCCCTGATCAGGCAAGACTCCATGTTTCTTATGCTGTTCAAACCACTCATCTACTGTCACAGTGGGAAGACTGGGGTAACCAGCCCCAAACACCTGAGCCTGTCAATCAAACAAATTCTGTTACACACTGTTATACCACATGCTACAGAATACAGCAGTACAAGCAGTAGGGATTGACTACTGCACAGTACCGCGATTGGTACCATGTGTGATAGGAATTAACTGTTTTATGACCTCCTCTTCACAGCAGTACCCTGTGTTTATCATTTGATCTTCTTCATCTGTTTCATACCTGACCTGCTCCACATGTGCTTTTCTGTCACTGTTGTTCAATTAGGATTCTGTAATGCCATAGGGCAGCACTCAGGGAGGTTTTTCATGGAAAAACCAGTGCAGCTGTAACACGTCCATGACTGGAATAACCCTCATTTCTGAGACTAAGGTTTAGCTATTTTTTAAATAACACACAAATTTGAGAATCATAAAAGACTGAACTATTGACTATAGCTAGGGTCTGCACTCTCCAAATTCTCTCACAGTTTTAAAATAATCCAGTATTTCTTCAATGGGACAGTAATACAAGTCATTGCTCAGATAATACATCTTCCATATAGGGCCGCAGCTCTCAATTATTTTAGAAATCAAGAATTTTTCCAATTAGTCTGGCAATTAATCAGGTACTTGGCTGACAAATATTGTTTGTGCTCTTTTATTTTCATTAAATTATTTTGCTTTATTTAAAAGGAATATTGTAATATAAAAATAGAGAATGAGACAGGTCACAAAAAATAATAACTACTTGGTTTCCTTTAAAAAAATCAACATCTTCAGTGCTTAAATTGGAATAACTTAATGTGCAGAAGCTGTCTATAGCACAACTGCAATTTTCTGAAAAAGGATACAATTGTTATTTGAATTATTACTAGGGATAAATATCATCATTTTAAGTTTAAATACCTGTCTTCTACACACAGTCTCACCTGTACGGCATTCTTGGTGAGGATGAAGGGCTTCATGGGAGGGCCGACTGGTTTAGCTGGCTGCTTTGCAGCACTCTGTTTCAGTGGATCCATCTTTTTGAGTATCTCCACCTCCTGGTCAATGCTTTCAATTTCCTCCAGACATAAAGTGACCCATCTCTGGACATTCATAAGGTAAAATTTTCTCCTGACTTCATCATCGGCCTGTCCACTCTCCACAGCTTTCTGAACATCTGACAGCCTGGTTTCCAGCTCCTTCTTCTGACGGTACCGCTCAATCTTAGCTTGTCTCTGTGCTGCCATGGATATCAGATCAGATGAGCTGGGGACAGACTACAACAACAAGCAAACATTAGAGTTTAAAGTATAACCTGATTTATTTTCAAAGTGTATAGCAAAATTTAAAACGGAGAGCTCAGAATTTTTGAAGCAGGGTGGTGTGAGGTACTAATCCCTTGATAGTGTTTTACCTACAGTTAACAGCAGCTGCATGCCTCCAGTTTTAAGTAAACTTCAAGTATAGGAAACTAAGCAATGACTTACTGTGAATGCAGAAATAAGTAAAACACATTTAAGTTATGAAAGGAAAACCTTAAGAAAGTAAATTAGATAGATAGATAGATAGATAGATAGATAGATAGATAGATAGATAGATAGATAGATAGATAGATATCAGTTTAAAGAAACACTGTTTAGAAATTGGTATTTTGTGCAATTTGGTATCCCCCTAAGTTTCTAAATGCAATACTTCTGTTGACAAATACAAATCTCAGGTCTCTGCTACAATATTACCAATTGTTTTGAATGTCTTAAGTCTGCACATAACTTGGCAGTCATGGGAATGTCATGTTCAGAAATCTTAAGTCTTTAAGTGGAAGTCACAGCTGGCGCAAATGTTGCACACATCTCAGAACAGCAGCATGCCAAGTTTACATAACCTAGCTATAACATTCACTGCCTAAAGAGTAGAGGATCCTATTGATATCAGTTGTAATTATGAGGGCCTGGGCACAGAAGGGTGAAATTTTATATTTGATACAGGTTTGGTCATAGGTGTTGCAAAAATGCCCCAACAGTGTCTCACCCCACCCCTCTGTTTCATGTAGATGCACCCCATTTGGTGGGCATGAATTAAATGTGAAGGTTCTGGTTATTTACAGGGGTTGTACTTTAAAAAACTCCTCATAAGGATTCATCAGATTCACGTAAAACCTGTGCATACATGAAACCTTATTATGAAAAGATATCATAAGCCTGAGTTCTTGGTGGGGCCATTGCAAGGTGTTAAAACTCCTTTAATCTAATGGCAGGAGGAAATGACATGTTTTATACTTCAGTGCAGTTTTGATGATGATCAAATACAGCTCAGATATGGTCTAAAAGACTTAAGACCATGATGATACATTATTGTAATGATGTTTTTAATCAAACTCCATTCCTCTGACAGCACAGCAAATTTCAATGAACTTTTAGGTACATTGTCCAACATGTCCTACATTTTACTGTGGAAATTTACATGATAATATTGAGACTTGGACAAGAGGCCACCTAATAACAACAAAAAAATATGTTTGACAATCACTGAAATGAAATTTCTCACTGTGTAGTCTAGACTAAGTAAATTGAATTTTAATAAATAACAAATACTGGGTTTCCTCTTGTGACATTCAACTCATTCCTGCAACGTACAAAACCTATGAAAAATTCAGGGCCATGACAAAAGCTTGGTGTACAGTGATGTCAGCCACAGCCCAAGTGCAGGGTGCAATGACCCATCCACATCCACATTATGTAATTCAGATTCACTTTAGCTTAAGTACAGTCTCTGACATACACTCACTCAACATCCCTGTTGTTCACAATACATTTGTATATAACTGTACATAATAGTGCACTGCTACTACAATATCAAGGCAGTCAAAGCAATGCAATCTTGCACCAGTACTTAAGTAGTACCGGCTGGAACATTTAGAAAAATCTCTGTTATCAAAGAATACAATCCCAGGCCTAGGCTTTCACTAATGCCATTGTCAGAAAATAAATTGCAAAAGAGTTATCACTAGGAAATGCAGGCTGAATTGATAGCGCAACTAGCCCATAATATACTTTTGCTTGTCCAGTGTCACAAGGTCATGACAAATGCATGAGTTTTAATCTCTACTCATTTGATATCAGAAACTATAACTTTAACGTTACACAAACCCTATGTTGTCATTATTGTACATATTTTTAAGTGCTTTAAATACAAAGTACCAGCCTTATTATGATGAACACAGTCACACACAGGTCATTTCAACAGCCACATGCAGCAATTTGGGGTTCAGTATTCTAGTGAACCACTGTAACCACAAACAATAAATAAACAAATACACCCAAAATGGCAACCTAGTTGTCCAATGAAATCACTTCGTAGTTAGCGTTAGCAACGGACCAGTCTAAAGACAAAAGTTAGTGAAATCACAATGCTCGAACTTAGCAATGCGGCTAGCTCGACAAGGCAAGGCACACGAATAAAGTGTTCAGTGCAAAAATAGTAGTTATCTACAATTGCGCTTGCCTTATAGTTAAATGATGTGGCGTAAATGTGTATATCAGTGGATGACAGTAAGGTTCATACAGCACTATACAACGTCGCACACCAGCAACCAACACTGACATGACGTTACCGATCAGACATGATGCCAATAACGTTACTATTTAATCTGAATAAAATGTATGTAATTTACTTCTCTAATCGTTACCGTGTTGGGTTACAAAGTTATCGGCTGTCATTTATGCGAATATAAACCGCTTGACTTCACCTTGCCTGTAGAGAATCCGTTTTCTGATGCGTTGTCAGGACTTGAGTTGTCATACCTTGACTTTGGCAGTTCGAACTTTGATATATTGTACTGTTTACACCTCCTCAAGAAATCCATAAAGTAAGTATGGGCTATTTGGACTATTTCTATGCGTTTGTCTCGACTGATCTGCTTCATTGTCAAAGCTCCTAACAGAGCGGGCAGGAGAAGGTACTTCAGGTCTGCTGTTGCTATCTCCTCAAGCTCTTCGTTGCGGCTAAACAGATCGAGCTGCGCCACCATTCTAGATGCTTCTTCTAACATGCCTATTCCGCATTTTACTCTGTTCTGTATACTGTTAGTGCTAAGTGGTTCGTTTGCACCGTCAACTTCCTCGAATATTTTCCATCCGTTATCTAAGAGGTCAGATAATTTCGGAGGTTCTGTGTCAGAATTTAGTCGGCGTTTTATAACGTGGGCCTCACACTCCGCCATCTTGTCATATTTTTCGTGTTCCTCCTCCTACTACTTCTTCTTCTTCTTCTTCCTCTTCTTCTTCTACTACTACTTTTTATACTCCTCCCTCCTTGTGCTCCCCTTCTTCTTCCTCTTTTTTCTTCTTCTTCTTCTTCCTCCTCTTCTTCTTCTTCGTTTTGATAAAATGTGGCTACCACGTTTCCGGTTTGACGTGTGTCTGCGCCATTTTGAGGAGGTCAAGGTTTTTTCACAAAAAATTTATGTAACATAACAATATACTAACAGAGTCACGCACATTTTTAAACAAAACATTCATCTCGATTACCATAAATAAAATCTACAAGGCTTCATATGACAAGGATAAATAATATTAAACAAAAAATAATAAACATAATGTTAAATAAAAATAAATAAATGTAATAACACAAATTCAAGGCACTTTTTCCACATTGAGACCCCACAGTGTAGCATATTGCATTGCACAGCCGTTTCTACCAGTTTATAAATTTTCACATATTCATTTGTTAAAAGTCTTAGGGCACTAAAGTATTTATTCAACTCATTCCTAAAACATACCAATTAGGGAAGTTTTGTTTTTCCATAAACAACAATGAATATGGTGTTTACCCAAGATGATAATTATATTAATCAGATCTGACAATTTTGGGGGGACATTTTCATATAAAAACAGACTTGATCTTTATTTAAGGGATGTAATGTTATCTATTTTACTTTTAACAATCAAACAAAGTTTGCCAAAATTGTGACACTACCGGACAAGAATAAAAAGGGTGTTCAATAGTTTAACATTCTGCTTGACAAAAGCCACATGGCTCCATTTCGAAACCAAATCTTTCCTTTAATATGTCTGCAGCTGGATAATAACCATTTATGATTTTAAATTGAAGTTCCTTTGCTTTTGGGGAGATCGGCCATTTAAAAAAATTCAACATACTTTCCTGAGATTTTTAAGTTGCTCTCACTTGTTTTAATCTTAGTAGCATTTGCAAAGTCATTAAAAAGAATTCCTTTAAACACAGTTCGTATCATTTTGTTGTTGCATTTCTTCTCCCCAATTTGAATATTTTCAATTTTAATATCTGGTAAGGTTATCATTACTTTTGAGTATGTAAAAGTATTCTGAATTTGTTGAATTAGGGAAAATGGTATTGCTTGGCATATTTTATTGTATTCTCTATAAGAGCATTGTATATTTTTTCTTGAAAGAATCATAAAAATAAATAAATAAAAAAAATAAATCCTATTTTGTCCATCAGTTAAGTTACAAATATTATTTTCTTTTCAAACTAGGTTAACTTAAATAGAGTTTTCCCATTTATCGTAATTGTTCTGTTGCTCCATAAAGTGGAGCCATGTGGGCTAAAATTATGAGTAAACAACATTTTCCAGTATTGTGACACTTGTTTATGAAACTCTCATAGTTTCACTGGCAATTATGTAATTTAATAATCACATTTTAACAAGAATTCAATCCCACCTACCTTTTTAAATATGTTTTTGGGTATATGAAACCGTATTGATTCAAACTGTGCTAGACTAGAGGAGGTCAAGTTACTTCAGTCAAAAAATGCATTTTTTAAAACTTAATTTAAAGTATCATAGATACAACCATACAGTTTACGAACATACAATCCATAAATTTGCCTGAGATTTAGCATTAGGACAATCCTATAATACCGTGACAAAAAAAAAACAAACAAGACAATTAATTGAGAGTACATCAGACCACCCAAGAAAAAAAAAATTAATGCTGGGGCATCTAATTAGGATGCCCGGACGCCTCCCTGGTGAGGTGTTCAGGGCATGTCCCACCGGCAGGAGACCCCGGGGCAGACCCAGGACACGCTGGAGAGACTAGGTCTCTCGGCTGGCCTGGGAACGTCTCGGGATCCCCCAGGAAGAGCTAGATGAAGTAGCTGGGGTAAGGGAAGTCTGGGCTTCCCTGCTTAGGCTGCCGCCCCCGCAACCCGACCCCGGATAGTGGATGGATGGATAAATAACATACTTCAATGAAAAGGGACTACTGCTATATTAATTTGAACTTATCCAATCATAAAAATAATTTCAGCACTTTATTATATTTTTATCAATTAAATTGATCATTAATAAAGAGTTTTAGGTTATTTTTCCAATGGCGTAGACAGGGTTCAGTCCAAAAAAATTGCATTCCCAAATAGAAGTAAGTTATTAAGAAGAAAATACAAATTCATATTTGCAATGCAAGCACCAAATTTGATCATCATCACTGTCAGAGATGGCATATTTATCCCCATGGCCTTTATCCAGCTCTGCATGTCAGTCTGAAAAAAAAAAAAAAATGTACAGTCAAAGAATAAATGATCCAAGCTTTCAATTTTTCTTTCACAAAAAAACACAGTTGTTCCTATCTAAATTAAGCCTCGACCTCAAGAAGTTGTTGGTTGGACATACTTCAAATGAAATTTTAATATTCACCTCTTTCATTGTATGAGGAAGTGGAAATGAAATATATGTTTTCTTTATTTTCACCCTCAACATGAATTTCTCTAAAAATATAATCTCTTTTAATTGGATTAGGATGATATTCTTTTAATAAAAGACTTCCAATAACTTTGTTAGAACATTCACTACACAAAAATCCATTCCTTCAATTCAGAGCTGTCTCAGAGCTTGAGAGACCTTGGGGTACAAATGTCTTAATCATTGCCTTAAGAGAGATTGGTATGGCTTTCATGAGTCTATTGAGGTTTTTACATTACATTGAAGTTGAAATTTCATATTACTATACATTTTTATAAGACCCATGTTTGCTTGTTTATTTAGCTTAGCCAATTCCTTGCCCACCAGGTGATGGGTCTTCCAATTCCTGCTGGAATAGTAGTTGAAAAGGGTAATTAGATTAGTTTTAGTGACTGAGATATTGTGGCAATTTTAGCTGATCTACTTGGGAGTCAGCAAACAAGACTGAATAGCTTCGTGAACAAGAGTTTATTCTCTATAGAGAAGGCGCAACCTCAGGCTCAGAGCCCAGAGTTTGTGCCCAGAACAGTGAATACAACACATCTTTATACCTACACTCAGATGACAAGATGATGAGAAATCAATTGTAGCATTCTTGAGCTTCACTGATTTAATTATGTTCCCTTGATTACATCAGAACATACCTGCTGCAATCCAGTTTAAAACATGTTAGGTAATCGACTGTATCTGTTAGACAGTTGATGGACTGTTTTCAAGGCGAGATTATAGTGAATGCAAATCTCTTGCTGATGTCATGTTTACAAAAAGGGGAATACAAATGTCACACACTTACAAACACATAGAAAGAATGAAACAATATAAGTATAAGCATGAAGAAGACAAAATTTCCCCCACAATACTTTAACATGACAATAGTGGTGACCCAGATGTGGTAAGTAGTAAGTAGGATCCAGATGGTTGTACTACACTAGTATACTCTTAGTGTACGTTAACATTGTTTAATTAACACAGTTCAAATTCACATTATACTGTCATGACTTTATGAGATGCCCAGTTATGGTGACTCTGTATGTTACTGTGAAACCATGATTATCAATTGATTTTATGAATTTGCTTTGACTCTTAATTTACAATTACCTGAATGTAATGCTGTGTGTTCCAGGGAGATGGGGGGGGGGGGGGGGGGTAAAGGGGGGGGTGGGTTTTTGTATTGTATTTTAATTATA
>JAQMCX010000179.1:0-14641 GCA_029814765.1 Acanthurus leucopareius | reverse complement strand
CTGGTCCCAACTCTGGGTTGTCAGGGTTTGGGTTGACTAATAAACTTGTCAAGATTTCTAGAAATGAGAGCTGCTCCGTCCCAAGTGGGATGAATGCCATCTCTCCTAATAAGACCAGGTCTTCCCCAGAATGTCCGCCAATTATCTACAAAGCCTACGTCGTTTTCTGGGCACCACCTCGACAGCCAGCGGTTGAATGACGACATGCGGCTAAACATGTCATCACTGGTAACATTAGGAAGGGGCCCAGAGAACACTACGGAGTCCGACATAGTTTTGGCATAAGTACACACCAACTCAACATTAATTTTGGTGACCTCCAATAGGCATAACTGGATGTGATTACCGCCGGTGTGAATAACAATCTTTTTAAATCTACGATTAGCCTTAGCCAGCAGTTTCAGATTTGATTCTACCCCGCCCACTCTGGCCCCCGGGATGCATTTGATTATGGTCCCTGATGTCACTAATTTCACGTTTCGCAAAATGGAGCTGCCAATGACCAGAGTTTGCCTCTCAGCGGGTGTGTCGCTGAGTGGGAAAAAGCTATTAGAAATGCGAAGGGCTGGTGGTGAACCGTGGTAGGCTTTGTCTTAGGGCTATGCTTTCTTCGAACGGTCACCCAGCCTCCCGGCTGCTCGGGAGCTGCAGGGGGATGGCTAGCAGGAGCTACGCTAGGTCGGTCTGCACCGGCTATGGGGGCCTGGCTATCTACTGTGGCTGAGCTTACCATGGTGCGGAGCCACGCTTCTTCTTCTCTAAGCCTCGCCTCTAACACTATAAATAAATTACACTTATTACATTTACTAGTATCGCGAAAGGAGGCAGAGGAATAACTAAACATGTGGCACACTGAGCAGGAAAGAGCAGGAGAGCGAGAGGGGGAAAGAGAAGCCATCGCTAGCTACTAGGCTAAAGCTAACTAGCAAAACTGGAGAAGGTGTAAACAACTGTGTGATTAAGCTGCTTAAAGCTGCTTGAAGAGGAGTCGCAGCAGGTGTTTAGGCAGTACTAATGTAGGATTAGATTGATTAAAACGGGTATTTAGCTGCAGAACTGAAGAAGGAACAGAATTTAGCAAGTTTCACTAGGGCTGCAAAAAATTCGGTCAACAACACGCTTACCGCAGTACGTACGTCCCAGTACCATTTGCTCTCCAAGTTAAGATTTTTTTCCGACCACATTTCTTTCGAAGAAAATAATGGTTCCCCACTATCCTTCCAGTTTTTATAAATGCATTGGACAGTTCTTGACCCAATTTTAGTAGTTTCTGCAATATCCTTAGATGTTTTCTCTGCTTGATGCATGCCAATGATTTGACCCCTCTCAGACTAACATCTTTTCCACGACCACAGGATGTGTCTTTCGACATGGTTATTTAAGAAATGAGAAGCTACTCATTGCATCAGTTGGGGTAAAATAACTTGTTGCCAGCTGAAAGATAATCGCCCATGCAGTAATTATCCAATGGGAGCCTCTTACCTATTTGCTTAGTTAAATCCAGGTGGTGACGTTTTTTTGGCCAGGCAGTGTACTATTCCTTTGTACCATAGAGCTCTATTGTTTTCAAAAGCTATTTTAAAAAAAAAAATAGATACACTATTGCACTGGATGGTATGCTCCTCATTTCAATTTTCAACATAAAAATAATTTATTTTGACTAAATTTCACTTACAATACTGTATACAGCCGCCTCCAGTATTCACTGAGGACCCAAGTGTGAATTAATTGACCACTAAGAGTAGTCTTATTTGATGAACTTTCTGCCCCTGCTTGCGTTAGCTTCACCTGGAAAAAAAAAAGAAACTCTTGTTGTTTTTTTTAAATAATTATTGAAGATAAAAACATGTTCTCCTGTGATAATGACATGATTAGTTTGTGATATCAAGACAACAGGATGAAAAAAGATAGCTGCGGCTCTGGCTGCTCTGGGCTTCCTTGCTCTTGCCATCTGTGGGAAGGGGCTACAATACCTACATGAATTTATTCTGCTGGCTCCTACCTTGTACTTATCACCTCTGCAATTTTTGCATCTGCCTTTACACATGCCTCGGCAGACTGTCATTTTGCTTTAGCAATGGCATAAAGGCACTGTTAATGCCTACACCAACACCACTTCTAAAGAGCACATTGTGACATCTTTTGGGCAGGGAAGCTGAACAGGCAGAGTTAAAAGAAGCCTATACTGCCTATGATAGTTGAACCTGTAGCTATTGTATTTAAACTACTTAAGTTTTGTATAAAATTATAGGGGCCATATTGTAAATTGTGGTTACTGGAGTGTCTGCCAACTCACAAATGCATAAATAAGACTGTCCAGTCAGTTCCTTGTGGGCTGCACTAATATGTTGTCAGGCCTTTTAGTGAGCCATTAAAATTTTTTCAGCTTGTTGCATCTTCAGCCCACTCAATATCTCCTAATTTTACTAACCCCACCCACTGCTTCAGAGCTGTCTTTCCAAAGGTGAGCATATATCACTAGTTGCCTGCCAGCTGATGTTAACTAGCTCAAGGATCGTTCAGTACCAACTGTCTGTGACCCAACTTCAGTCTGGGGAGCAGTAAGTTTTGTCATATTTAAGCTGCTTTAATGCATGATTAGCTAGTTCAGCCTGGCATTAGGATCACTGCTAATATGGGTAGCATCTGTTATGGATTCAAGCACTGAAGTATATATTATTGAGGTTCACTCACTGGAGTTGATTGCTGAATTCTGTGCTTTTAAGAGCACTGACTGAACTACATCAGTACTCCGGAGCATCGATTCACATAAATCAAACAGTGCTACCTGGGTACAACGAAGCACGCACTATAGAAAGACACAGAGGAAGATGTTACCCCAAAACTCAGCTCCTAGCTGTCTGATATTCTCTACTGACATACTGCTTAGTTTATCATAATGTCTCAAACCTTGGTATGAAACTAATAGCTGTAGAACTGTATGGTAATACAAGGAAATATTACAGAATGCATTCCTGGATTAGCTTAATGCTAACACACAATAGGAATTCCTATTAATCCTTTAACAAAATTTAGCATTTCATCCACATTAAAAGTGTATTAAAAAAGATCCATGTAATTCACATAGTAAACATAAAACAATGTGTTTGCTCATACTTATATGTAGAGTGGGCACCAGGAGGGGAAGGACTCATCCAAGATGATAACTGTTGTGCTTTGGAACCAATACCAACTGAGTCTGTTACTGGCAGCTACACTGATGCTCACTGTAAGCATAGGGTCACTGCCAAAGTCATCTTCATCCTGAGAGAGGCATGGCTAGCCACACCTGCATTCAAAGCTACAGGTACAGAAACGGCATGTTCAGAAGAAGGCTGAGAGGTATATGGGCATTCCCAAAGATTAATCTGGGCTGGGGCTGTACGGGGTTGAGCCCTGGGACAGCCTTGCACATCTAAAGCAATGAACATTTTTCCTGCCTTTGAGTTCTAAATACTTAAAGCAATAGTATTTCACAATAAAACAATGATTAAAACTTGTTTAGTGGTGTGTTTTCTGCTGTAGAAGAAAACAGGAAGCGCAGATGCTGTTGAAATTCCTGGCACTGTCTTCTTCCAAATAAGTATTTGAAAGTAGAAATACTATACCACAATAGCAAAACTTGTCTAATACCTACATTCCCTCTTGGGTTGTTCAGTCTGACGTCATGCATGACAAATATTCCATTTCTGGGTCTAAGCACTTTCTCGGATCACAATCTTGTATATAGTGTCAGTGGTCACAATTGATAAACAACAATGGCAGAACCTGCTAACCTCTTCATGATAACTTCAATCTTTAGAAAGGCATCATTAAAAGAAAAAATAAACAGGTGCCAGTCACGTTTTTGATGGTTAACTTTAGCAATATATATCAGCTGCGACAATGATACGTTACTTCACAGCTAGCTACAGAAGTACTGTCAATAGGCTAATAAACTCAGAACTAGAAGTGTTTTTTAGATTTGTTAGGGACTGTAAAATAACAATTACATCATTATTATTTAAATGCTTTGTGGTAAAGATGAGTGCTCAAATAGGTCTGGGGTGTCTAATCTTATCTATACAAAAGGTATGGTGTGACTCACAGCGCACACTTGACTCGACTTATCTTATAACATTTGATTGTCTGTGGTATTAGCTGTACTCTTTGTTGGTAAAAACATAAACTTGTGGCAGTGCCGATACTCTTTGAGTTAAGATTAGACACCCCTCAACGGGCTAAATGATTTCTAAGGTTTTACTGCTATGAACTGAGTTTCGGTTGTCACATTATTTTCCCTGTCTTAGCTTCGGTTAGCTTGATTTCCATTGTATGATAACATTTACACTCACTTAGCACAACAGCATGGTCTTCAATTTAGTGTTCAAACACCATACTTGTTTTAGCTCACAGTCTAAAACTTCAGCTGCTACACTATGAGCAATGTAGAAGTAACTAGCATATGTTTACCAGTGCATTAGCTAAGTTCATCTAACTTTTAGCTAATGTTTAGCTTTTAGCTAACTTTCAGTAACTTGGAAGTTAATGTAAACAACCACTTTAAATAGCTAATTTTCATTTGCCTGCAACCACTTCCTTTTCTCTTTCTCATAGCAAGGAAAGCTGTAGAATGTCAGCTGAAAAGTCTTATTCATTTAGATCGGTTTAGACAACAAATCACTGTGGCACAGTGACCAGACAAGAGCCACTCTGGAGTTGGACCCGATAATAGAATTGCTATATCTTGACTTAACAACCCCATAGCATTCAGCTCTTGTAGCCTTTCTTCTAAATCATGTAATGTCACATAGTCTTGTAATTAATTTTATAAAAGCTAATATTTATTGCTATATTTTCTTTTCTTTTTCTATTTCTAATAAATACATCCTACTTGATGAATGCATGTTATTTTAAACTGAAAATATCTTGATTTGAAATACTAGTAAGCTGGTGTAGCATGTGCAGTGTTTGTTGCTTAAATACTTTCAAAGAGGAGTAGTTTGTAGCTTACTCAGCTACAAAGTACCTTCCCCTAGCGCTGGAAATTATTCAAGAAAATAAAATTTTACTTTAAGACCCATTTTTAGGTAGTAACACCAATGAACTTGGAACACAGAGCCAAGGACAGAGTAGGCAAGTCAAACAATAGTGACAGTCAGACTGATTATTAGTCGTGGTCATGAGTGTCATTTACAACAAGTCCTATCTGTTGAAGCCTCAAAAATGAAAATCAAATACTCAAACTGAGAGGCTTCCTTCATTGTCCCTAAAATAAGGTCACACTCTTTGATGCTTGAATGAATCTATTAATCAGTGCATTATCAGAATTGACAACAAAAGAACCCTGCATCAACATTCAAAGATTGTGAGAAGTGTGCTTAGTCACTGCCTATCATGACACGTTACAAATATTTGTGTGTCTTGTCCTTCACACTATTATTCAAGCTTGTAACAACTTAAAGCCTGATTTTACATGCAGACCAAGTAAGAATTAGGATTTAGACAGAACTCTTTTTTAGGCTGAGAAAACATGCACACAAATTTGTGCACATACACCCATTTTTGTTTTTGCTCTTAAACTTGTTTTTGCTCTTCAACACACGTATTTTGATGATAGACTGTTAAAATAAAATATGAGGAGGGATAGTGAGGGGTGAGAAGAGAGCAGCAAATGAGGAAAAGATTGAATATTGTGACAAATTGCAATGACATAGAGAAGGGTATATCATCATGTAGCAAAAATGAGGGTCTTCCTCCCTGGCAAACTTGACAGTTTTCTCATGAAAGAGGAACTGAATTCCTAAAAACTGACTTGTGTTCAGTCTGGTTTAGTGAAACTTAATTTTAACAAAGTAACTTAAATCCTGATTTCAGATGGATCATATCGATCCTCTCATATAGATAACAAAAAAAGAAAAAGCCTGAAAGGGTTTGACAATAAAACTCAAGTTCATATAACAATGAATGGCACAAATGAGCTACATAAAGATAAATGTAAATTTTAATTTTTAATTTGTTTTATTTTTACATGATTACTAAATTCTAATATGCTAATCCTGATTCATACAGTACATCTAGGGTTAGTGTTTGTATCATTAGTTACTGCTATTGAAGATTTATTGAATGGAGTTTAGAATTTTTTTTCTGAAAATTGTACTTTAAGCAATCTTGCATCAGTAAGGTCCCCAATGTTTGTTTTTTTAAATATAAATTAATGAACTTGCCAGGCTCTTTTAAATATCATTTACTCCATATTTAACTGTAGAGCTTTAGAAATCTTTATTTGACAATAACAGTGAAAAAAAATGTATACCTTTTGCCACATCAAGGGCTTGAAATAGAATTTATAATTTTTACCTTTGATCTGGACCCTTCAAATCTGGGTAAATCTAATCTTTAGAGAAGAAAGTTCCAGAGAGTTCCCAGCTCCCTCCTAAACAGCGGTTTATCACACCCACAAGCACATGTGCACAAGTGTGCATACACATACACCCATCCCCCTTATGCTCATCTCCACTTAAACCCCTGTTCTGAGGACATCAGCAGGAAATTTCGGTGAATGGTGGTATATTTCAATCAGGAGTTTACTCTTGCAAACTCTGCATCATCTGCAAACACAAAGATAAGCTGCATAGTCTCACCTGCTCAGGAGCACCCATTGTTTGAAAGCTTTGTCACCCCAAGTTTTTAGCCTGCACCTTGGGACAACTAAGAGCATCTAGTGTGTTGACTGAAGCATGTACAACAAGGTGGACAGGTTTTGTGGAGCCAGCCAATGGGTGGCTTTAAAAACAAGTTATAAAATCTCAGAACTGGATCCTGAAACTGACAGGAAGAGACACCAGAGAAGGTGTGAAGTTATGCTGTCTCTTCCCAGTCAGAAGACATGCGGCTGCATTTTAAACAAGTTGCAGACTGATCAGACTAATCAACAGTAAAAATACAGGGAATTACAATAATCCAAACATGAAGTTATTAACATATAGATGACTTTCTTCATTCATTTTGATGGAGATAGACCTTTACCCTCCCCAGAATTTGCATCTGAAAGAAGCTTGTTTTGGTAGCTGAGCTTATCTGTTGGTCAAACTTAAAACAGCTGTCAAAACAACTCCAAGATACTTGGCAGGATTGTGGCTATAGGAGGCTAAGGGACCAAGAACACTATCAATGCCATCCAGAAGTTCAGATTTATTAAATAAAATGATCTCCGTTTTTCTTTCATTAAGAGCCAGAAAATTTGGCTCTATTCAAGATTCAACATCTTACAGTTAGACAGTTCAATAAGGCATCCCTAGAATTGTTATCTGCTTTTATTGCCAGGTAGACTTGCAAGTCATCTGCAGAGCAATAAAAAGAAATGTTGTGTTTTTTAAAAATGGACCCCCAGGGAAGATAATATAAAGAATAGAGAATAGGACCCAAAATGAGGCTTGAGGGACCCCACACCCTAGTGGGGCTGCAGCAGAGCAGTGATGGCCCAGATGAACATAAAATGTCCTCCCTGACAGGTATGACTTTTGGAAACATTTGAGGACATTACCTTTAACACTGACACATTCCAAGGGGTGATAAAAGAATCTGGTGATTAACTGTGTAGGAGGCTGCTGTCAAATGTGAAAGCACCGGCACAGCAGAAACACCAGAGACAACAGTTAAAAAGAGGTCATTTAAAAACTCCTAACGGTGCAGTTTTTGTGATGTGGCATTATTGAAAAACCAGACTCAAACTTTTTTGAAATGCCGTTAAAGTCAAGGTACAACAAGTCGCTTTAAAACCACCTTCTCTAAATCTAAAGCCAGGAAAGGAACCTTAGAAATGGGCCTAAAGTTTGAAAAAACAGAGGGGTCAAAAATTGTTTTATTTTTACATTTTTTTGATAAAAAGCTGCACTATAGCATGGTTAAAATAGTTGAAAACTGCTAGAGTTAAAGGAAGTATTAGTCAAAGTTAAAATATAAGGGCCAACAGTGTTAAAAAGGCCTGTCACTAGTCTGGAGCTACATTTACACCATTGTGTCTTTGATTTAGGACAAAGTCTTAGATCTAAGATACCTATAATCCACGTGCACGATTTAAGCTCTGTTGCAGCTCAGATCTCCCTCCACACTGCGCTCCCTAATACACGTGACCATCCACATACACTGCGTAAGCGTGGGCCGGTGTAAACAGGAGGCACAACAGCTGCTAGCAGAGTCAACAAAGTAAGCAATGCCTGTAATTCATTATTCATGTCAAGGTTACAGATACCTGCAGGCTACTGTAGTGTTTTCTGTCTTCTTTTTGGAACATAACAGTGGGAGCTTTACCAGTGCGTGGACGTTATTTTTTTATATTCTTCCAGAAAATGGAACTTGGACCTGGCCATTCAGAGATAGACACATCATGGCTTATAGCGGCCAATCAGAAAGTGAATATGGGTCCCTGCGTCATGAACAGTGTGTCTATAAGCACCTAATTTTCTGACCGTCTATACTAGCAAACTGCAGTGGAGTCATCAGAATAAAATGGGGGCCCATCCTCTTAAAACAGCTCTGCTAAGATGCCGTGTTAGAAAATATACAAGAGTCAAAGAAAGCAAAATGGGTGATGGGTCACCACAAGCAGAGTTACAGGGGTTTAAAAGACAGTTAAAAGTGTTAAATAGATAAGATATCCAGCAGATCAGAGAGTGAGGCTCCAGACATGGATCTGTTGTCAGTAAGTATATTTTTGTTTTTTTCCCTTTCCCTTTTTTCCCCAAGTATTTTATTCTTAAAATACATCAATGTTGATCAATGGGGCCACTCACTGTATGCCTCTCTTTTTTTCCAGAAGAAGAGCCAGATTCTGCTTGACCAAATGCAGTAACGGCTAGAGTGAGACAATTTGCTGGAGGATGCCTAAGAGCTGTCACTAGGGAGAGAAGAAGAAAAAGAATCAACACTGACCCTCGGTGCTTGTTGAGTGAGGCTGCTTTGCATGATTTTTTGCAGTGTTGGTTGGTTTTACAGATAATTAAATCAATATAAAGTTCTGTTGAAGGTTTCTGATAATGGACGAAAATAACCAAGGGGTTTCACTCATAATTCACTTACTTCAATCAGTAATTGATACTATGATTGATACATTGACGTTAGACAAAAGGATCCAGCTGTAGACCTTGCTGTGGTAGTGGCAGAACCCTCTTAATTACGGCACCAAAATGAAGAGGCCACGGTCCTTAAATACCTCCCACCCTCTTATCTTCAACATTTAGAAGATTTGGAAGCGGTAATCAAACTCATGATCATCTTCTTCCAGGTCCAATCCAAAATGCGTGTGGCTACCACCTCTTTTTCCGCAAAGGACACTGATTTGGCATCTAATTCTGACAGAACACTAACAAATCCGGTCAGAGCTTTTCCAAATGGAGATTTGGGAGATTTCAGAAATGAGACATTCAGCAATGACATGAGGTCTCAGCAGTCCAGCTGCCTTGCAAGGTTATCTAGACAATGACATTTTTAAGAAAAAAATGCAGTGTTTGCATACAGTCAGTAATTTTGATAATTAGCTATGCGTTGCTATTAACCTAGCATAATTGCTATGGCGTGATTTAAAGGTCCCATATTATACAAAACACACCTTTTCATGGTTTTCCAATGAAAATATGTCTCCCCTGCCTGTTTACAGACACCCAAAAAATCCCTTGTCTCCTTGTCTTGCTTGCTCCAACTTTTGGAAAATGTGAGCCCACATGCCCTGTTTCATATTTGCTCCCTTTGTGATGCCACAAGGGAGGTTAGCCACACTTCCAGATAGGTGACACTTCCAGTGCTGGGTGTCTGTACTGCCCTCTGAATCTGAGTGTGTCCACCCCACAGTCAACATTGTTTTCCTTGCGAAGGGGTTCCAGTGGATCAACAAAGATGTTTATGTGCAGGCAAAGCGCGCTAATTGCTCTGTTGCTGGCTACAGGAACAACAACAAAAGTCAAAACAAATTCTGACCTAATGAAAACCCAGTGAATTGTTCAGGCTGCTTCGCTGTACTTTTAGCCTGTTCAGCCTGGTGTTAGCACTGCCGCTAATATGGACAGCATTTATTGTGTGCTCAGGCACTTGATTTTGATTTTTTTATGATCACTAAGTAGGGTTGGGAACTAAACTTGGTGCTTTTAAGGGTACCAACCATGTCTACTTGAGCATACCGGAGCATCTATTCACACACTAAGCATTCACTGTAAGCAAAGGGTTGGGGCCAAAGTCATATGCACTTCCTGAGAAAGGCATGATCAGCCTCAGCTCATTTGCATTTAAAGCTTTAGGTACAGAAACAGCATGTTCAGGCTGAAACAGAGAGTATATAGGCATTCCTTTCCACATGATCTGAGTGGTGGTTTAAGCAAGAAACTTCAGAGGCATGTTTATATGGACCTCAAAAACCTAATACTGCTGTCAAAAAGGGCCATAATATGGGACCTTAAAATCTAGAAGACATTACTGTATGAGACAACAAACTGCAGAATCACACTGGGCTATCACCCCCCAATTGTATCACCCCATTCTCGTGTCTTTTAGTGATGTTGTTAAATTTGAGCTGGCTTTTGACTGTAAAATAGTTTTGTTTGTCAGAGCAGACAGCGAGCAGGCCACCAAATTTCAAACATTTGAAGTTTTTCTTCCTTTTTTCTGAAACCACTACAACTACCGTATCACCAACCTGAAAAAAATCCTAGATACAAACTACATGTGTTATGAGGCACCACTGTGCAGGTCCTTGCTTTGTGTGCCTTACACCAGGCTGTGCAAAACAAAAAGACAAAATAACAATCATGTGTAATGATTGTAATAGAACATGTCATTTGATTTTTTTTGCTTTAATGCACACAAAACACCAAAATACTATCCTACAGCCAATGCGTGGGTGAGCAATTGTAATACCAATTAAAAAAAGTCTATATTTTAAATTAAGGTATTGCAATCCTATCACACCTGAAGGAGTGCAAGGTGCATGAGTGTGTGCATGTAAAAAGTGGTCTGTATGCAGTGGGCAAACCACATAGACTGATAGTCAACATTGTGTCACGCAACTCTTAAAACCTGATGAAAAGCATTCAATAAAGTATGAATCTCGTAATTTTAAAACATATGTAAACAGTTCAGGTAAGCACATTATATCGGCACAGAAACCTTGAGGGTGTATTATGGAGTTTTTGGGAAGTAGAACCGAGATTGTTTTTCTTTTTTTCAAACATTCCAGATCAAAGAATTACACTGAGAATATTTGTTTTTTTCACTCTCAATGCCAAAGGTTCTTATGATTAATTGCTCCTTAGTTATTTAGTCTCTCAGGGTATAACCCCTTCGGTAATCACTACTCTGTTGTTGTTCAGGTTTTTTATTAAAAGTAGTCTTTTTGAATCAACCATCTTTTGATTGATCTTATTTTTTATTTAAAAAAACTGTGTTTATTGACTGTTTTTTGTGAATCACTATTTGTTTCTATTTGTTCATTGTTTTTTTTTTTTAAATTTGCACATGAAAGGTAAAGAAGCATCAGATTTTTAATCCTAGATTTTGTTCACCTTTTTCTAATGTTTGGCCATTGGCCGAAGTGGGTCTGGCAAAACCTTTTTTGCAAAAAAAGCATTGGGGAATTGTAAGCATCTTATGAGTGCTGTTCCTGATAATAATGTATGGATTTTTACGTCTTTTCAACCATTGTATAAATTATCACAATAAAAAAGTAAAAACATCAGGTTTATAAAAGGGCTTCCAGATAATTTTGATGATAATACCCTTTTCTCTCAGAACCCACACACCTGGTTATTTTAGACAATCTCATCTTTCAAGCCGCCAATCATCCTGAAAATTTTTGTAGCATATATGATGGGAAAAAATAATAAATATGCTAAATATGCGAACTATATAACTGTATAAATATATATAATATACTATATATATACTATATAACTATATCTGTATAATTGGAGTAGTTACCAGAAGATATAAGCTTGGCTTAGAGAGGAAATGAACAGATTGAATCACACAGAGACAGAAAGGATGCTTGGTATAAATGGTACCATGTATTAAAGATATGTAACAAAAATAAATAAACAAAACAATGTTTACCAAAAATTATTCTCATTCCTTTGAATGGCCATTCAGTACAGTTTTAAGGCAAAAATGAGTATGTATATTATGCATAGATTTCACAAGTCACTGTTCAACAGGGTTTCACAATAGTCACAGCTGTTATCTTCCCCAAACACAAGGCATCCTGTTATATTCCCAGGATCCGAGAGGTGTCACAAAAGCCGTCTTTCGTTTGGCTGCTTCATTCATTTCGATTTGGTAATATCCAGATTTCAGGTCAAGTACACTGAACCACCAAGAACCTGTGAGTGCTGAGAACGACTCTTCCAGGTTTGGAAGAGCGTATGCATCTTCGATGGTTTGGAGATTCAGTTTTCTGTAGTCAATACAAAGACGAACAACCTTATTTTTTTTTACAGACAACAACAATGGGTGAGGAGAATGGAGACTCTGACTCACGAATTACACCAGACTTAAGCAGATCCTGCAGATGACTTCGGACTGCTTCGAGGTCATGGAGATGGATTGGTCTAGCATGATGCTTGAATGGGGTCTCATTGTGGAGTTTGATGGAATGTCTCACCTTGTCTGTACATCCAAAATCAAGGTCATGATGGGAGAAAACCTCTGATAGATTGTGGACTTAATTTGTTATACGCTCTTTCCATTCTTCCGGTAGAGGTGAATCTCCAAAATCAAAATTCAGGGGAGTTATGGGATGGTTTTCAGATGTTGCAGGGTTGGGGACAACATGGTGTGATAAGACACACGGAGAGGGACTGATCTCTGCGATGACACTGCTAGGTGGAACAAAAACATCTTGCTCAGATTTGTTACACAGGACAACAGGGACTGTGTATGGTGGCCAGGCAGTAAGTGTTATCAAGCACTTTGCAACACAAAGTCCACCAGGTAGTGGAGCTGAGGGATGGTCAATAAGCACACACTGACCTCTAGATGGCATTGGAAGCTCAGCTATGCCATCAACAACAATAGTTTGGCCTGCAGGGATCAGGACAGGAGCTTTGCTGGCTAATCTGCAGATTCCCTCCTGGTTCTGTTGATGACGTACCTGCAACACCTTCAACACTGCACGATATCCAAATAAGGTGGGCAAGAAGGTGTTGTTTTCACTGTCATATTGGGTGTATAATGCCTCCAAGGTATTCATACCAATCAAGACAGATGACTGGGATTCTGGCCTGACATCTGCAACAATGAGAGCAAGAATGGGAACCTCGAATGGTGTGCCAAGAAAATCTTGTGGAAATGTTATAGTGGTTTCAATGTACCCAATGTACGGGACAGCTTGACCTGCTGCACCTTCCACTTGAAGGAGATCATGGAGGGATTTAACTGGTTGTTCTGAAAAATGCAGGTTGTAAAGAGAGACTGGAATGGTGGTAACTTGTGATCCTGTATCCAGGAGACAATTACAATCTTGGCCAGAAATATTCACAACTGCAGTACATCGTGAGCCCACTAGGCCTTTGGGCAATCTCCATGTGCGGTTGATCAATTTATTCAGCTTTGCACACTCAGCAGGTTTCTGAATTGTGGGACATTGTTGGTCCACAGTGGTGCCTGGTCGCCCCTTAACAGGAACCGGTTCTAGTTTAAATGCTGAGTAGTCCGGTTTGATCTCTGCCATCTCTGCTGTTTCTCTGTGAACTCTTTTCTCTTTAGAGTAACAAGAGTTGGATTTGCAGGGTTGTCACACCAAGGCTTGATGTGACCGTCTTCACCACAGTGAAAACAGTAGCCGGGCTTTGGTTGAGAAGGCAGGTTTATGGCTGATGGGGTGGCACCTCTACCCAACTTACTACCACTGGCACAAGTCACTGTTCAACAGGGTTTCACAATAGTCACAGCTGTTATCTTCCCCAAACACAAAACATAAGCAACCTATATAATTATCCCACCCCAAGCTCAAACAACCCACTTCCGGGTTATGAGAAATTGTCCATATGAATCATCAATAGGTAATTGTTAAGTCTTGTGTAATGATTGGTGTGTTGGTAGGTGTATGAAAGAATGTGATAAGAAAAGTCGCCTATGGTTTTAAAGGGAGTCTATAGGCTGCAAGGAGCCTCCTACCCGGACCGGCAAGAGTGAGGTAGAAGCTGTAGTTCAGCGTTACTTTCCGGTTCAGTTTAACTTCCTTTGTAGCTCGCCATCAACCTGGCCTCTGTTTAAGACAGGACCACTCATTTAAGTTCATTGTGTACACATTATCACTTTATTCCACAGCATACATATAAAATACTCATTACCTAATAAATAAAATAAATATCAAATACATAGCAAATCAAAACTACACTTCCCAGTAGTATTAGCCACGAGTGAGCCGCGAAGCTAATTATCTCATTGAAACACCTGGAGGCGGCTAGGCTAGTGCCACACATAACCAAACAAACACTCACCAGCTCGCATCAAGCTACAACCTCGGACACTCGAGACAGACAATACAGCGGTAAGTGGCTCCTATGATTTAAGAGTTGTCACGGTAAATATAAAGCAATATATCGCAAAAGAAACTTTGCCAAACAATTCCAAACTGACCTGCAGCAACTCCGTTCCGAGATCGGAAGAGCGTCGT
>JAQMCX010000178.1:0-14648 GCA_029814765.1 Acanthurus leucopareius | reverse complement strand
TAAAATAAATACAAATTACTTTTGTTTTGACCAGAGAACCATCGGGCAAAACTTTAAAGCTAAACTTTCCGTTTAAAGGTTCCTTTTCTGTATCCATTTCTACTTTGTAACCGTTTGCAATGTTATTTTAGCGCCACTTCCTGAAACTACGGGACCTGGCAAGGCACAGACCGTGCGTGCGTTAATCGCGCATTAAAAAAATAGTGCCGTTAAAAGGAACATCGACAGCCCTAATTAATATTAAATTTATTTAAGCATTTTTATTCCTATAGCTATGAAAATTCCCCAAGTCTAATTATAGATGGATCGATAGTTTTGGTGTTAAGATTGTAAATGTAAATTGTTTGTCACACTTATCCAATACGCTCAGTATAAGTTAAGGTTTAATTTATGATTGTAGCCTTCGGTGGTCTTTGGTGTTAGCTAGTGTAGAGCTGACAAAGACAAGAAAGGGACAAAAGTAAAAAACAAATGCTGTTGTCATTTTATTATGTAGGATGTACTTATTTGGTCATGTTATTTGTTAAAAATGCCTAGGGTTAGGGGGAAGAAGAGTAACAACCCCACATTTCTCTTAATGACAGAGAGGGACAAAATAACAATGTGCAAAGTCACTTTCTCATTTGCCCGTGTCAAACTCATTTATCCAAAATGAAAGGACAAATTGCTTGAGAAAAAGTAATGGTGTTCAAAGTATGATGTGGTTTACTCCACTGCCACTCATCACTCATATTCATTAGTGTAGTAGTATGTCTGGCTGTTAACTGCAGCTTAACTAACCTGACATCTTCAGCTATTTCTCCTGTGTCTGGATCAACAGCAGGAAACTTTGTGATCACACCATCCTTGGGCTGATCGTTTGGATCTTCAGATACAGGAATAGTTTTGGTGTCAGGTTTGAATGCTGGGCCTTCTGGCATATTTTTCACTGATATCTTAATTGGATAGCTTTTGAGTTGTGGCTTTGGCCTTGTCCCTGGTCCAGGTTTGACACCTGGTTTGACACCTGGTTTGACACCTGGTTTGGCACCAGGGCCAGGCTTTAGTCCTCCTGCTGGCTCAGCGCCCGCCCCTGCACCTGCATCAGCTCCAGGTCCAGCTCCAGCACCAGCTCCAGCACCAGCTCCTGCTCCAGCTCCAGCTCCAGCACCGGCTCCTGCTCCTGCTCCTGCTCCTGCTCCTGCTCCTGCTCCTGCTCCAGCTCCTGCTCCAGCTCCAGCTCCAGCTCCAGCTCCAGGATGCAAAGGATCACCTTCTCCAACGTGAACACCAACATCCGTTGATACAGCACCACCATTTATATAAGGAGCTACATTTTCAATAACCAGGCCAAGCTCTAGTTTCTTGACTTCTTCATAATCCACAGCCTGATTGGGTTGGTGTGGATGATAAATGTGGTTGAGAGAGAGAAGATAGCAAGAAATTAGACACAGAAAACAAATGCTAGGAACCTACCCAGCACAGCAAAATAAAAATAAAACAATTTTAAATATCATAATTTTGAAGATACATTACACAAGTCCAAATACCTTGATCAGCTTCAGGATGCCCTCATTGGTTTTATTGTCCGTCTCAATAGAGAAGAGTCCGTTCTCATTTCCTTTATCAATTCTAAAGACACTCAGCCAGTTATCTGAGCCTTCAAGGTCTACGTCCTTAGCTTTGATCCTCATGATAACCACATTTTCAACATTTTCCTCCACTGAGCCAGTGTACTGTAGACAGAGCAAGATACAAAACATTCATTCTATGGTTAAAACAATTTATGCGCTTTGAGGAAGTCTCACTGTCAGATATATGTCCGAACTTTACTGTGCAAAAAACTAAAGAATGTTGGAAACAGGCATCAGCTGTCTGTGAACACCAGACCAAAACCACTTACTGCCTCCACTGGAAGATGTCAGATATCATGGAGCCCCATGTCCATGTAGCTGGTTGGAGTGAGTTAACTGAGGCCAGATAAAAAGTAGGATCTCAACCAAATACCTGTTGGGACTTAAGTGATGTGACTTAAGATATATGATGACATCTCAGTCACCCTCAATTAATAAAATAAGACTCTGACAGGCAGTTGAAAGCTTGAAAAAATCAGTTCATGAACCTTTTGAGATTATTTTTTGTTACATGCACTGTTTAAAAAGCTCACATTCTCAAATAATTGAAGTAGTTCCACTTAACTGGGGAAATTTCTCTTTTAGTTAAGTTTATGCCGACATGGTCTTGTCCAAATTTATTCATTCTACTTTAAATTTGGAGAAGAATAAATTTGAAGGTTAAGTCTGATCTTCAAAAAAAAAAAAAAGGACTTAATGATGCTATAATGAGCTAAATAACTCAAAGGCCTCGCTTTGTGCTGGTTGTTGCACTTGCATGATCAAAATGATGCCAATACAACTGTGAAGTAATGGTATTAAATGAAAATTTATAAGGGCAAATCAGTCTTTTGGGGGCCAGTGCATAGATGAACTCTTTTTAATCAGTTTCTTATAAGGCCTCATTCACACCAAATCAAGCATTGCAGTGAAAACACAAGTCCTCCCATTCAATTTAATCTGGATAGACTGTTAAAGCTGCGGCAGTGCAGCCCTAAGAGAGAACAACCTGACATCATGCTGACTAAACTGAGCTTAGAAAAACCTGCTAAGAGGAATTAAAGGCATTAATGTGCATTTGCAAATAGTCCCACATCCAAACAGCTGCCAAAACCTGCTGTTTTATAGCCTAACTTTAATCCTGGAACTGTTTTTGGTTAATGGAATGATTGTTGAAATTGTTGGAATTTTAAATATGAACTTTGCTTATGCTGTTTTTTTGTTTAGGATTAAGGTGAAAATCTACTCTATTTAATAAATGTACAACTCCATATGAAATTTAAGTTTAAGTACCACATGGATGAGGTCTTGCTATTGTTTATGTACTTTTCCATATTCTATCTTTTTAATGACTATGTTAACAATTCATGATTTTCCAATGAGTCTGTCCTCCTCCAAAAATTCTGAATGAACCAGAATACCACTTTTTCACACATCTCAACAGAAAGGGCCAAAGTATAATACTAATAAACAAAAACAACTGAATTCCATTTGGGTCCTCCATTTTCCAGGGCTCATTACTGGTAACAGTACAGAGCTTTTGCTAATTCTGGTAGTTCTACTTGTGCAAAAAGTCCATTAGACAACAGCCTGGTTTTCTTTTTTGTGAACCATATAGATAAAGAAAATATTTATGTTGCACATCATATTACTCTTCCTACTCTTTTAAGGTCTCAGTGACTGCTTTCATATGTGTGTGTGTGCATATGTGTGTGTGTATGTGTGCGTGTGTGAGTGCGTGTGCGTGTGCGTGTGCGTGTGCGTGTGTGTGTGTGTGTTGTATAGATCCTACTCCTCACCTCTGATTTTTCCAGAGTGGGTAAGTTGTCATTGATGTCCAGGATACGGATTTTCACAGTTCCTGTCCCTGTTTTCGACCCTTCTGCCCCATCCCTGTCAGTCCCCTTCACAATTAGTTTGTAGAAGTCATTTTTCTGTCGGAGGAGAAACAACAACGACAACAACAAAATTGTAGACAAAAGCTTGTTAAGTTAAGTGTCAGTCAAGTTCAAAAATAGCATTGACTCTACAGGATGAGATACTATAAAACTTTCTTGATACCACCTTGAACTGAAACTTCAAAAAAAGTTTGCCTCAACTTAGGTTTCAGATGTAGATGTTTAAACACAGTTTAACAGTAAACAGTTAAATTTATGTAAAACTATGATCACCTGATCGCAGGACGAGACAATAACTTAAGGGAATACAGACACCATCCTTTTATAGACTGAAGAATGTTGTGACTGATTCAAATGTAGAAATGAGAAAGTATTTACACAGTGTGCAAATAACGAGTTATGTTGGATATATAAGTCCAATTCTATAATTTATTCATTCCACATTTAGACAGATCAGTTATAACGGTAGGAGGGAAAAACGGTTCTTATGAAGCTTTTAGAATTAGAATAAACACACAAGCAAAATTATATATTAAGAGTGTTTTATTTGTGATGATCAGCAGTCTCACCTCTCGGTCCAGTGTGGATTCCTGGACGTACAGGTTACCCGTTTCTGGTTCAATATCAAACATGAGACCTTTTTCTGGTGGGTCCTGACTGATTATACTGTAGGAAACCTTTGAATTAGGTGATTTGGGTTCATCTTTATCTGTTGCTTCGATCTTCATAACAAAGGTACCTGCAGTGGATCACAACAGGATAGGTCTATCTCAATAAAATCCATCAAACCAGTGTTCAGAGAGCCTGTTCCGCAGTGCAATATATCTAACCTGTGTTTGCATGTAATAAGACTGAATAGGGTTGGGACATTAATTGAAATGTTATGTTATACATAAATATCAAATTAATTAGAATTTGACTGTACATGAGAAGTTAAGAGCAGATAAACAATTGTAATTCTTTCTTCTTTTGAAAACGATGCTTGCGTTGATTCTTTTTTACTGCAGTTCAAATGACCTTTAAGCTTATTTTTGCCAAAATGTTGGCAGGCTGGCTTTAAGATCATTGGGTCCGTAAAGTATTATATGCATAGCAAATTTTGTAGCAGTTTTAGAATTAAGTTTTTTTTTTAATAATTAAGGGATCGATTGGATCGGTGGATGTGTCATCATTTACAGTCACACTGTCTGTTCTCTACTCTGTTTTCTGTTTCCCAACTGCTAATCCCAATAAGCTGCTGTCTTTGTTACTGGTCTGGTAGATGCTTTTCTTTTTATTTATAATTAAGGGATCAATTGGATGATGGATTTGATTGCTATACCACCGTTGATGTAAATTTTGTCCCATAATATAAGGTTACAAAATTATGATAAAACCATCGGCATTAAAAAATATATTTAATGCTATATCATAGTTGTGCTATTTAAGCTAAGCAACTTGGCTTTAACAAACACATTTTTTAGGTTAGTCTGAGATTATGTTCATTGTTCTTTGTAAAAAATAATCAGTATGAGTAGAATATGGAACAAGGACCCAACAAATGAAGTCAGATCATTTGTAAAACTTATAAATTTTTGGTGATAAAGAAATCAAAACAATTTAATAAATAAGCTTATAAAGTGCCCTCAATGCTGCTCTCTCCATTGAGTTATTGTGATGCACTGCCATAGAGGCTGTCTTCTATGTTAAAAGCGTGAAGTAAACACCGATTCATACAGCAACTAGTAAGTTATATACCTAGGGACCAACCTACCCAGCAACCTGAAAAGTGCAGCAACAGTGAAAGGAGGGGAACTACCAATAATTAGGACTATTTGGCTTTTGGCTCTCAGTTATATATGTATAACTCACACATAATGTGTGTCTGTGCGTGTATGCGCGTGTATGGGTTTATGGGTATGTGGGCGTGTGGGTGTGTGTGCCTGACTGTCTGATGATTCCCAATCATATGCAGTTGTTCCTCTTTATAATAATTAACTCTCCAGAGGTCGATTTGCAATTATAAAAGGCTGATGGATAAAGTAGGTGTTTCATAGTCTGGCACCTTACCCTTTTTGCTTGCCTCTTTGATGCTGCCTTCATGCAGCTTAAAAGTAGGAGCGTTGTCATTCTGGTCTGTGATTTTGACAATCAGTGGGATGTTGGCCTCTGCTAGGGTCCCATTCAAGTATTTGGCAGTCCCTGTCAGCTGCAAGAATTAAATGATGAGATAGGACAGGATTTGGATTTTACTTTTAATCTTTAGAGATGTCTAGTTATAATACAGTTTAACACAGATGTAATTTTCACCAATAAATAAATAAATAAACAAATAAATAAAAATGATTGTCCCACTGACAAGATTTACTTCCATATATCAGTCATATTTCAAGGCATCAGAGTCTACATATTTATTTTGGAGCTCTGAGGTTCTTCTCAGCATTAAACAGCAGATGGCGTTTGTATAGAGAGAATCCAGTAAGTTGGGCTCCCTGGCAACTAAGCAAACTCCATCCATTGATGAAGGCCACTAGACTATTGAAGAAACACAGTATATGTAACTTGAGTTCTGAGATTTAAGTTTCACAATCAACCTCTATGCTTAACATAATGAAACTGGCTTGTAACTGACTCAGTGCTGTTCATTGTGCTTTTTCATGAAGTTAAAACAAATTGATGACTCTTGACTTAAGTGGCAATTCTCCTAAATAAGCAGGATAATTGTTATATTATCATTGTGATAACTGAGCTGCACTTCAACGTAATTATAGCACTCAATTTGGAGCTCGAGGTCAGAAGTAATATTTTCCAGCAAGAAAAAACCTTCAGTGAGTAGAAACATCACATAGTTGTAAAATACAACAGGTTTCTCAAACTCCAGCTTGTCAAAGATCTATTGCTGATTAGTAATTTGTCATAGGCTTCTTTCCTGACCCTCTCAAAGGGAAACACAGGTGTAGTCACAGTTGTGGGATGGATAAAATCTCTGTTGACTAAAGCGCAATTAGGTACAAAAGCAGGAAAAACATGTCTTTGTACTAAACAGGTACAGCAGGTCTGCAGTTATTTTAATTACCGAGAGTAAATCAGCCGAGGTTACCTTTCTAACCCAGCTGAGACTGACTTTTGAATCCCATAATACATAACTCCATAAATCCCATAACTCTCATAATCATACACTAAAACTAATCCAGCTATCTTTCAGTTACAGAGTATTCAATTGTTTGAATATGACTTAATTTGAAAAATGCTCTTATCAAATATAAACCCCTGGCTCCCTGAAAGAAACACATAGTTTGATGTTATTTACCTTTTTGATGTGCACATGTTTCATTTCAGATGGATGTAAGAATCTTTATTGTTGTGTTTTGTCATCATTTACAATCACACTGTCTGTTCTCTGCTCTGTTTTCTGTTTCCCCATTGCTAATCCCAATAAGCTTTGTTACTGGTCTGGTGGATGCTTTTCTATTACCTTATTGTCAATATGCACATAACATAAGACATATCCGACAGATTTGTTTCTCATTATTCAAGGTGTGACTGTTACAGCATTCACTTGATTACTGGAATTGTTTGATTTGAGCATATGAGTAGATATAGTTTAAGGTTCATGCCAGTAACCACTCACCTTGCAGTACCAATCTTATTAAAAATTCAGGCACAAGGTTATCTATACAGTTATGACAAGAGATTTAACTTTTGTCATTTTCAAAATTCATTAAAAAACTCAGATAGCCATAGAGCTAAAACATTCTTTCTTTAAGGCCTATAATATGATCCTATATGTGGAAGAGGAAGCTTACTGACATACTAAAAAAAATCCTGTCACTGAGCTGAACACTACAAGGCTTTAAATGTGCTCCATATTTTACTACACATTTAAGAAAGAAAAAAAAAACAAAAAAAACTTACATTGAAATGTGAGTGTTCCTCCCGGTCCACTATACCAGTGATGGTTACATATCCATTTTTGTGGTTCACCTTAAAAAGGTTGTACGGTGGCTTGTCAGCTCCTGGTCCACTGAGGAAATACTCCACATTTGCTTCTAGGTCTTTATCAGAGCGAATCTGTTCAAGACAAACAGAGAATTCAAGAATTTATAACATTTTATATATATATATTAAATTTCAAACTCTTAAACTCCAGTCTGCTTTTAAAAGAAAGTACCACTTTGCCATTTTGCTGTTTATATGACCAGTTCTCTGGTAGCATTAAATGCGACTTAAACTGGCATTCAAAACCCCATTTGTAATAACAATTAGTACAAGAATTTATCACAACATTTATGCTAAGCTAAGCTAACTGATTCCTAACTCTGGTGTTGTAAACAATGGATAGACACAAAGTGGTATTAATCTTCTCATACAGTTGTCAAAGGAGAGAAGCTCACAAAATGTAAAACTGTCCTCTTTTCTTGTTTGAAACTGTACGGTTAACCTCTTTAGATATCCCTCTGCCAAAGCTGTTTCAAAGTGGGCTAACGCAGCTTTTAAATGATTAAACTTAAATTTTTCTTTTTTTTTTTTTTTTTTATATTTTAAACATGCTCTACGGTGCTAGATTATCTGCTGGCAAATCCACTAACTCATAAATGCATTTTGGCTTGAGTCTTCTGTTAAAAGCTTTTTCATTTGGGTATCCCAAATAGGTCCAAAAGGTGGATTTTTAAAGGTTAATTGAATATGGAGAATACATGCCAGAGTCAAGTATTACCTGCGTCAGAAACATCAAAAGAAAGTAAAACTCAATAAGATACAGGGTTAAGATACAGAGGCTAATAGAACAGCAGCTAGCATGGATGTTATGGGATGTACTCTGTTCTTTTTACCTTTCCCCACTGACAGTTGATATAATCTCAACCTTAATTCATTCAGGATTAAAGTATTCCTTAACACCCATAGTTGTCATGGTATATTTTCAATTTCCTTTTTTGCCAGCTGTTCATATTAACTCTGATTGTATGATTAAAATAAGGTTCTTCAATGCTTAGCTTTTTTGATGCCAGGAGACAATGAATAAAAATGACAACAGGATCATTTCTTCTTTTTGGTTTGTGAATTATATTCAAATATGAATATGACTTTAATAACAATTAATGAATAATAATAAGACATGTCAATGACCAACCAGGCCTCATTGACTTGTGCTGATAGATACTTCACTAATCATAATTGTTTCTTATTCTTAAATATTTATTCTTACTCATTCTTAAATATTCAAAAGAACCACTGTAGCTGTGGTTTGACCTACAAGGGCCAAAAGTGTTTTTTAGGCATGAGAAACACATGTGGAACCCTTTTGCTAGAGGAAGGGACTGATCTTAATAACTCAAACTCACTGTAATGTCTTATATAATATCCCATACCTTTCATGCCTTAGTTGATGGTACACTATGTTCTGCTCAGCAGTTATAAAAGAACAACAGAAGAAACACTTAACTGGTTCAAACCAGCCTAAAGGGAGTTTTGTTTGCCAATTTCACACTTGTAAAGAAACAGCCTTTGTCCCAGGGCTAAATTCCCTGTAAAAACAAAAGTACTGCTTCGGACTGGAAGCAATAAAGTGATTTCTGCCCAACAAGTAGAAACAGGCATCTTAGTGCAGGATTAGATCAGCCAATAATGTGACTGTAATCAGTCCTTTCTTTTTTGTATAAAAGAACTTTGAGGTTCATCTATTTAGTACTTTATCAATTTATCCTTTTACACCATCATATGTTTTTGATTGTGGTAACATATTTTTTAAATGAAAAAAGGCAAATGTGAAATGACCTTGGCAATGAAATCCTTTTTAGTGTGGTCAACGTTCTCCTCCAGCTTGGCAGGAGGTAGAATCCACTCTCTCTTCTTCCTCCTCAGTGTCATCGATGTCTTCTCTCTTGCCTCAGCAGTGAGCATCTAAACAAAACAGCAGATGTACACTTACACATACAATGTTGGAGACGTCTGGCAGCAGAGCTCAACCATTCACAACAAGCAAAACATGTAGTTTGATGATGATAATGAAGAAGTCGTTGCAGACGAAAACCTAACTGTGCTAAGCAGAAATTTCCACAGATGAGGTCATGTAATAGAGTTTGTTGACATTAAGCTGAGACACGTTTGCAGACTTCTTCCTCACCCTCAGCCTGGTGTTACCTCTGAATTTAGCAGGTGGCAAATTTACCTCATAATAAATTGAAGATTATTCTGGGTTTAAACACTGTTGGAAACATTTGGGTAATTTAAGTACACAACCTAACATAATAAATGATATGAATATACATATAGTAATTTTTGGACATTTTAGTGTGAAAATGTTACATGTTATACACTTAACTTTGCATTAATGAAGCCTTTAACGAAAAGCACAGTGTGCAGCACTGTGCAATATATTAACTTTAGAGATTAAATACCATGCCTGTCTTGTGAAGACATTATTTATTACTAAAATGAAGGGAAAGTAGAGACCTCCTTAAGACCAAATGTTTATATGTACATATACAATGACTTCTTTAGCATTTAACTGTCATTGTAGAAATGAATATTGGATTAGTGCTGTGGTTGTGTAATCAACTATAGAAAGAGTCACCTAGAATCATCATGTGGGAAATCTGTAGATTACTTCTTAAAGTTTAGCTGTTTTAAACCATGAGATATCGTACTTATATATATCTTAACTTAATATGTGTATCTGAACTTAACTGAATAAATTTTATTGTATAACGCACATATTTAAAAAAGATTTAAAACAATTTCAAAATTCTAATGGCTAAATAATCTCTGAAGGCACAAGTACTTGTTTAGTGATACTTACAAAAATCCCTGTAAATGCGAATGCTTACAACTTAATGGTGTCTCAAAAAGGTACAATCAGAAATGTAAGTTCAAATAAGTTATGCATGAGGGTGTGTAAAGTGTGGGTGTATGTGCATGGGTGTGTTTATGTGTTTTTGCTTGCATGTGTTTTCATGTCACCTGATTATAAAAAAAAGCTGGCAGCAAGGACGACGCTATGACTGTTTGTGCTGTCTTGTTCCACCCTCGATGCTTGCGGTATGGCAGCAGGACAGCAATGCAGTAGGTGGATAATTGCCAAGTACAGTTTGTTAAATAAGACTGCAAATGTTCAAATGTCCAATTCAACTCTTTATGTGGTTTCAATTGAGCCTTAACCTGAGTGCGGGTTATATTTGTGAAGAGTATCCAAATTAATTCTGTGGCATAAATCTACCAGCAGACACTGACCCAGCTAAATTCTACCAGAAATGAAAGCCAACAGAACAGCCTCCTTACCTAATGGTGCAACTGCATTGCCATTGCATTGAGATGGCAAAAGTAAATGCATGTTGTCTATTTATAGTAGCCCTAAAGCACTTTATCAAATAATATTTATTGCTAAACTTAGCTTAATGGTATTTTTGTTCCAATGTAAGTAATCTTTCAGGCAATGTTACAGTTGTTGGTGGTGGGAGAAAAGGTTTGCTGGCCTGCTGATAGCACTGGATTTCACTAATGCATTGATAAAGCAACAAAATCATCCACAGTGCCTCACAATGTGAATTCATTATTAAGAATTATACATCCTAAATTACAATTAATAATACTTAAAATTTTTCTGTCCTAATTTTGACTTCTTCAAACACAAAAGAAATATTTTAGACCTTGGCAATTTTATCACTACACACTTTCCTGCTTTTAGAAAGTACTGCTTAACCAACTGCTCTAGCGCCACCAAATTAATCTAATGTTGCTGTTTTTTTTGTTTGTTTTTTTTTATTATTTTTAAAATAATAAAGATGTGTCTGAAATGATTCTTGATATTTTTAAATTCCAAAAGTGCTTTGGAACACAAGACAGCATTGATACTTTAACAAGTGACAGGTGGCTTCTTTACACAATGCCAACCTGCTCATCGAGATCTTATACACACACTTTCACACGCAGATGGCACAGTGGGAACACTTTCAGTATCTTGGCCAAACACTCGTCAACCTGCCGACCAGGGGGTCAGACACCAAGCCACTAACCTTCTGATAAGGTCCTCCCTACCCTCAGAGTTACAGCAACACCAATATTATATCCTATCCATACAGCGCTATGGTCATCACTCCAACTTTAAGCTACTGTGCCATTCTCAGACTCAAAAGCCTGTGACAAGTTACATAGACTGGAGTTGTTTGCTGTTACTGGTGTACTTATACTTTTAACATTGTCTGAAAAATTTCAGAGCTGATTTATTTAATGTTGCTGTTAGTTGTTGGAAACCCCTTCTCACTATTTAACATGTTTTGAGGGTCTTTTTTCTACACTGAACTTTTAGAGTCATCAGAAATGTTGGCCCATGTAGGAAACAGTGTCACTATGATCACACAACGCGAATTGTTTTTACATGTTTACCTAAAATTAAAAATAGTGAAACAATTATAAATTTCACATCATAATCTATTTTCTCTCTACAACAAAGACCGTACTGAATAAAATATACTTATTTTCTTGTGATAATGCGACAACATGATAACACAGACACCATCAGCCCTCTCTATATATGACAAGTAAAACTTTGATAAGCTGGAAGAAGAGACTTGTGCAAGTCTAAAGACAGTTAGAAAAAATATCAAATTCTGAGTGGGATCATTTCTACATTGAAGTCTACCACCTACAAAGTCAAAATGCTCAGAAAGTTATCAGACAGTTGGGTGAAGCACAGATACAATAACAGTAGAGAGGTGTAATTACTCACTTGTTATGAAGTTAGGTAATCAAATTGCAAAATGAATGCAACTGTAATCAGTTACAGCTATTGAGAAAAATATGTAACTGCATAACAGTTCCTAATTAAAATGTTGGTCACTTAAAAATGATTACATGAATATCACACTAAATATATTCCTTTCAGTTAAAAGTTTATGTGTAGAGTAAAACACATGAATGCTTTGCTTTTTTTCCTGTGGAGAAATAAATATAGCTTTACACAACCTGACTCTCCACTGCTGCAACCAGTTAACTACCTCAAAGTAGGTGGGATAATACAGACAAGAATCCCTTTCAGTGCTGAAAATTTAACAATATTTCCCATCAGAAAAGGGCTCTACCATTACTGTACAGTGTCAAAGTTGTTTACCAGCAGTGAAGATAGTACCAACATCAAAATGTTGACTGCACCCCTCCGCCCCCCATTTACAGTAAACTGCAATCAGTAATGAAAAGCAAGTTTTAACATTTGCTAGAAAAATACTACATGTAAGTTGAATTGCTCTGTTGATGCACTAAAAAGTTACACATTACATTACTGATTACATTTTTAACACACTAACTAGTTATTAGATTTCAAAAGTATCCTTTTCCAATATATACATCTATTATCAATAAAATACCGAAGCCATATGAGGAACACGATAAAACAAAAAAATTCTGTATGGCTAAAGATGTGTGTTCCTCGTCAAATAATAAAATGTAACTTTAAACAGAAATCATGCAATTTGATGAGCGAAGATGCTCCCCTCTGCAGCTGTAGCTGAATTTAACAAATACTCTTTATAGATAATATTGAAGAGACTTCAAAATTCTTGCTATAGGTTTAGATATTTTTTCAAGTGCAATTTGTTGAACAAATTATACTATATTTAGCATTACTTTAAAATGACATTTGTTCTTATGCTACTACATTCCATACAGTTTCATTCCTCCCAGTCTGAGGTAGAAACGCTGAGTAGGGTCTCATTAGTGAAAGCATAAACATCCAGTAATACTGTGTTTGATCATCACCGTCATCAAGTTAATGTTTTGCAAACAAATGGCCACCTTGCTTGTATTTACACTGAGTCAACAGTAAGTCATTACTTACAATAATCTTAATTATGGTTTATATCTACTGGAACCTAATTTGTTACAGTTGCCAAATTTTTTCCAGTGCAGTCTAAATCCCTCTCCTGTAACAACTGGTTCCCACCCGCCCTGCTGCATGTCCTGGTGTATGCTTATATTTATGAGTAGCTTCAGGGTGAATACTCACCAAGGCCAGCACTAACAGAAGCAGCAGGCCCGCTTCTGCGAGGGAAAGCCGAGCCATGATTGAGGGAAAGCCACAGCATACAGCAGCCTGCCCTGTCTGGAATCAGGGGGTCTGAACAAAACAAACTAATGAGCCTTAAATAAGCTCTGTCAAGGACACACCTATGTCAGCTTCATCCCCCTCCCTCCACACCTGCAACCACTCCTGGATGTGCAGCCCCCCACCCTCCCCTGTTTCATGTTCTGTCACATGTATGCATGCTTCTTAAAGGTGTGTCTGCTCAGTGCTGAGAAATTTGATAGGTCACAGTGAGCCCTGAGGGTTTAACATGTTATCAGGTTGACAAGGACTGACAGGCAGAACACACTCTAAAAACACTCATTTTCCTCATTGAATCATTTAAACTAAATTATCTACTATTTTAAACATTGGATTTTGTTGTTCTGCAACATTGTTTTTTGTTGTGCAGTATTTATTAAACACTAGTGTTTACAGAAAACTGCGCTGCAGTTATATTTACTTTTCCTCGCAAAGTCAAAACAAGTACATTGTAATAATTCACTGCACTTGTAAAAGAGAGCTACTTTCCCTCAATATGGCCATCTCTGCTGTTAATAAAAGTTAACTGGATGAATTAATCATATTATTAAAATAATTGAATGTTATGTAATGTTAATGTAAAAAGACAACTTCTGGAACCATAATAATACAACCCTCATTTCCCAAAAAATTTGAATAGTGTGTAAAACATAAATACAACAGAATGTGCCTATTTTCTTGTGCATTTCATTTAATTCAATACAGTACAAAGTATTCAATATTTGACCTAAGCTTAATATATTTTTTTAAATATACACTTATTCTGAAGCCAGCAACACATTTCACACATGCTGGGACAGAAGTGATGAAAGAATGGGATTGTTGTGGAATGCTTAAAACCACCTGTTTAGAACATTCCTCAGGTTAACAGGTTCACTGGTCACAGGTGATAGTATAAGGATTGGGTATAACAGGGGCATTCCTTTAAGACTCAGTCGCTCACATCACAACTCATGAATGTACAAAGGTTATTAATACAACATTTTTTTCTGTACACACACACACCCACACGCACACGCACACGCACACGCACACGCACACGCACACACACACACATTTCCAGTCATTATATGGCTGGAAATA
>JAQMCX010000177.1:0-14654 GCA_029814765.1 Acanthurus leucopareius | reverse complement strand
TGCTAAGCTCTCTCCCCAGAAAGTTCCCCAAACGTTCACACCTGGGATCATGTGACCACAACACCTCACATGAATAGTAAGATGATGTCCATGGTGCTGCGAGGTCTGCCAGGAGTTCAAGCGTCCTTAAATGACATTATAGTCTACTCATCTGGCCATGCTGATCATGAAACACGTCTGAAAGCTGTACTTGACAAGCTACAGGCAGTTGGACTACGTCTGAATACAGAGAAATTCTATGAGGAAAAACTGACTTACCCTGGGCCACACCATAACTAATGCCAAATGATGACCACATTGTAGCTATTCCAGATGCCCCAGTGCCCACGGATACCATTTCTCTTACATTCCTCCTTGGCCTGACATCCTGGCACTCCAAGTTCATACAGAATTATGCAACTTTTGTGGAGCCAGTGTGAGCAGTGCTATGTGACACTACATTCACCTGGACTGATGAGTTGGACAGAATGGTTTCCAACAGGTAAAACTACCTATTACTGACAGTCCAGCACTCACCTTGTTTGACTCCTCACTGCCCACCAGTGTCTACAGATGCCTTTGACTATGGAATAGGTGGGGTGCTTACACAGATACATCCAGACAGCTCTGAAAGAAAAGCATTTGCCTCCTGCTCTCTGAGTGCTGTTGAGAGGAAATACTCAGTAGTAGAGAAGAGTAAAGAAGAGTTGGCCTGCGTTTGGGCTACAGAGCGCTGAAGGACCTAACAAAGTTCACCTTGCAAAATGATCATCAGGCTTTAACCACAGTCCTGAACAACAAAGGCATGGCTACAGCTTGTATGAGAATAGCACACTAGTCTGCCAGGCTACTATGTTTCAACTATGACATTGTCAGTCAGTTGCACAAAACCATGCCACTGACTGCCTTTCCCGTTTGCGACTGCTATTTTGCCAGGACTGTTTCCCAGACACAGCCAGACACGGTTGCCGTTGTGTCTGTTCTCCTGACTCCTGTTGCCATGTCTGATGTCTGACTTTGCAGATGTCTGCTCTTCCTGCCCAGAGTTGTGCCAGCTGTGCAAATATCTGACAGGAGGGTGGTCGGCCTCTCCCTAAAGGCCTGCCTGCAGACATGATGCCTTACTACCAGGTTAGAAATGAACTGTCTATGCACAAGATACTTGTTTTAAGAGGGAGTCACAGGATAGTGGTGCCAGTACAGCTATGTTCACACATGGTACACCTGGGACATGAGAGCCACCAAGGCATAGTCCATACCAAGCAGACACTCAGAGACTTACATTGGTGGCCCAAGATGGATGTGCTGGTACAGTCTATCATTGCCACATGTGTGTTCTGTCAGTGGAATAACAAGACGGCAAGGACTTCTCCTGCACCAATGACACTGGTCCCTCTGCCTGATGGACCTCAGCGAAACTGGACATTGTTGGCCCATTCGAGACTCTCCTAATGTTTGCTATTACCGTACCGGACTACTACTCAAAGTGGCCAGAGTTGTGTTTTGCCCCACAGTGGGCCACTGTTACAGTAATTCATTTCATGAGAACTGTGTTTGGTCAAAAAGAAAACCCCATGGTGGTGATAACAGATAATGGCCCACAGTTTACCTCCTCAGACCTCTCCTCTTTCCTAGGGGAAATGAGATATTCAACGCATCAGGATCACAATCTATCACCCAGAAGGAAACAGGGCTGTAGAGAGGCTAAATAAGGGTGTTACAGGAAAGCATCCTTACTGCAGAGAGAGAGAGAGAGAGAGCTCCGTGGAAAACTCATGTCACTCAGTTCCCTAAAGTCTACAGAGCTACTACACATCCAACCACAGGGATATCACCCTTTCAGCTCATGTATGGAAGAAAGATGAGAACTAAACTCTCAATCCAGCCCCAATTCACAGTTGCTCAGGACCAAAGACTGAGAGACAGAGTCAAATAGAAACAGCTACATATGAAGACATAGACATGCCAAGAGACATATCAAGGCTCCAAAACTGCATCAAGGAAGCCTAGTGGGGGTGAGAAACCCAGTGCATGTCAAGAAAGGAAAGCCCAAGTTCAGTGAGCCTCTTAAAGTGATGCAGCAGAAAGGCCCCACAGCTATAAACTCACTGATGGTAAGACTTGGGATGCGTCACACCTATCGGTGCTGCAGGAGATCCAGCAAAATAGGAAACAGCCAGAGTAGATTAGAGACTTTTTAACCTGAGACTACAAGAGGGGCGAACAACCTGTTGTAGTAGCAGTGTTCAAAACAGAAAATTACTGAGATCCATATTCTGTTGCAGTGCTCTTAAGAGAAAAAAATTGTTCTGCTTGTTATAGGTGAAGCCAGCACTTGGGTTATCACCACAATAGATGATGCATTTTGATTTTTTTTTTTTTTGCTGTACCACATGTGGTTTAGTGTAGAAGTAACACTTGTTAAAAAATTGGGAAATGTTGTGCTCTGAAATGTAATAATTCCCATGCCAGTAGGTGACGCTGCTGTGTTGTTGTTGTAACATGACTATGAAAGTACAAATGAGCCTGAAAGTGTCTGCAGTGTTGCAGTGTAGTTTAAGAAATATGCATCCATCCATCCATAGTCAAGAGAACGTTAATCCTCTGTTTGGTGCTTCCTTTCTTTAAGTGTTTAATTGCAAAGTACATAACAGATATGTGTTTGAGAATTGTGTTATAAGTCTGTCTGCCAGCATTATATCAACCTGTGAGAAGAGTGTGCATCCTATGTAGTTAATTTAACCCACATCTGCAGCATTTGCCAGGTTTGTACCATCAGTATTTGTAATTTTTTTGCACAAGTAGGTGTCATTCAGATCAGAGGGGCTCTCCACGCTAGCTAAAATGAAAAACTCCAGAGGACTTGTGTCCATCATCGCAGAAACAGGTTGGATTTCAACAAATGCAGATTTTCAGTAAAGGTCTGAGTGTATGGTACAGTAGAAGGATCCAGCTCAGTCTTCACATACTCTTCTGACTTATTGTGAATGAGAGTCATTTAATTTTTTACGGCACCCTAGCCTTGAATATGTATTTTGAAAAATATCTGGAGCTCCTGGTTGGTGCTATGCTAGTCTTGGTGCCTGGTTTCTCTTTGGCACTTGTTTGGTGACAGTTTTACTCTTTTTAGACTCAGGTTGGTTACACCCACATCCTGAGGGGGTTGTTTCAATAGTTTTTGTCAAATTACCATCAGGCCGCTTCCCTCTTGCTTTTCTGACACAGTGGTTCTTGATACAACATCTCCCATGATGTTTGTTGAAGTGGTTTTCAAATGAGGCTTGGCCAAACTGAACCCTCTCTTCAACAAGGGTACAGCCATCCTAAATAGATTGCGAAATATACCTCCTAATCCATGTCCTTATTGAGGTACTTGCCCCAATAATGTGGGTAGTTCCCTGCCCACCACATTCCTATAGTACAATTTATATTTTGTGTCGTTGCGAGTGTACATGCTGTGCATAATTTTTTAGCTTTCACTCAGAAATAGTGCTTCATTGGTCTGACATGTAATTTGACAATATCTTTCCCATAGGTGAATGGTATTGACTGGTTTTGATTGTTTTTTAGCAAGACTTTAGTATCCTCAATAATTGGCATAAATGAGAGGAGACACAGCTGTCACCCACTAGCTGATAATCCAGAATGTTGCTATCAATAAAAATATCACACAAAGTTTTCCCTGCTTATCTAAGGCATGATTGTCTATGTGTCATGTTTCAACTGTCTGTTAAGTATTTTATTTTCTCCCTCATGTTTCACGTCTTGTCTTCCTGTTTATTTTGTGAGCACTCACCCCTGTCTCTGTTCCAGGTTCCTGTCTGCCCTGTCCCCTCCTCATCTGTGTGCACCTGATCCCTGATTGTGTCTCCCACACCTGTTCCTGATCACTCCCAATCAACTCTGCATATATTCCCCCTTTGTGTCTTGTCTCGTTGCCAGATCGTTGATGTTCCTAACTCACGTTCCAGCATTCTTTCATAGTCATAGTCATAGCCTGCTAGTATTTTGAACCTTGCTTGTTTTTTCGACCTTGCCTTTTGCCTCACGTTTTTGGATACCTTTGCTTGGATTGACTGACTTCCCGTGTACCGACCATTGCCTGTAATAAACCTGTCTTTGCTGATTTAACCGAGCTGAGTCGTGCAGTTGTGTCCTTTAAACTCAGAGCCACGTTCCTTGACAGTACAACCCTGTGCTGCTTTCAGCTGGCCTGAGTTCTGCATCCTTAGCAGAAACATGTACCCAAGTTATGGGTTACACACTACATGTTTCATTATTTTTCAAGCATAATTTTTTAATTTCTGATAAGGGGCATTGCTACTATATTGACAACAGGATATGAGACTACATTACTGTTTTCATGTTGTAAATATATGTTTTTATCTGTGTTTTTTGATTTTGTACATATCATCCAGCCCTTTTAGTAAATATTAAACAACATTCTTTGTCATGATTTAAATAATTTGATATAAATATGTAACTCGCAGCCACAATGACTTATATTTGTTGCAATTTTTAAATACTGAAAGGAAATTAAATCACCTACCCGTGTGTCTCTCAGCTCCAGAAGTTTTGGAAAGATGTGTTGTGACCAAAATTGTTGCGTCACACTGGCAGTAGCACTGATGAACTCCTCATCTTTTGTGACCCTGAATATCAGGCAAGCTTGAGGGGTCCAAGTGATGAAGTCAGCTTATGCTAGCTGGGTGATGAACATCTGCTTTTGAAACCAATTAAATAGAGCCGTTTTGCATTCAATAAACACATTTCTGTATGAGGCTGCCAGCTAATCACACCCCTGCCATTTGACTGGGCCCAATTTGGTGCTGTATAGTTGGCACATATATAGTTTAATGAAATGCAATCCTCATAACACTTCATATTCACCATTTATCATTTATTACACACATAATCTTGTTACAGGCTGTATTTAGGTGTAGAGTTATGTAGGTGGGAAAATTAAAATACCTGCGTGAAATACACTTGACTGCTCTTCAAGCTTGTCAAACTTTTCAATTGTCCTCTTTGTCATCAAGCCACTGATTGTACCCACTAGAAGTGTCTTGCCCCCACCTATGAAGACACAAAGTCTCTAGAACACAGCACTCAAAGGATATATAGCCATCACATGAAACCCCCAAGTATGGCATACATTGGCAAATGCAGAAACCAGCCATCCTGATCACCAGGTTGTGATGTGGTTTGTCTACCGATGAACAGAGATATATGGCTGGGGACAGGCCAGCTGTGGGACTACCAACTCAAAGAGCATAGCAATAGGTATCAATGGGGTTACGCTCATGGTGTCTCCTTCGCTGGATCCATGGCTTCACAGTTGGCCTGTATCTTTGTTGCCATATTGCACTGACCAACGACTTGCTTGGATTATCAGCAGCTGTGAGGACATGGTGGGCTATGGAGCCCATAATACGACCAGCTAGCTCTTGGTGCTACTGTACACAGGATGCTTGGCTGATGCTCTCTACGTGCTCCACCTCCTCCTCAGTCACTTCATGCTAACTGAAATACCATGGCTTCTTTTATGTCTGGCAAAACCCTTAAAACTGTTCAAAACCACAGCATTGGATGATCTGTCAGCCAGCAGTTACCTGCTGTTCCCACTGTGAAAAAGAGGCTTTGGGGATTGGGGCTTTTCTTTTCCTCTTTCTTGATACTGTGTGTGAAACAAGGGCAAGCTTAATCTTTTTAACACATATCTTGTTCCACTTGTAGGCTTTACTCATGCATGGCACTCTGTGATCTCCACCCTAATACAAGCCTCTAATTTAAAAAAGAACAGCAGCAACATGGGAACAACTTTCACCAAATCTGAAAAAAGAAAAAGCAAAAGAAAATTAAGATATCTAAGGCTTGGTATTTATAGGGATCTAGAAAAATAACAACTTGACAAGTGTGTTTCATATATGTATATGTATATATATGTACACACACACACTCACACTCATGGGAAGCCAGAATAGTATCATCCCCTTGCATAGCGATGTATAGCATATAGCTTTTCAGTCACTCTCGCCACTCTCGGCTTCACATCACACTGGAAGTGGTAAGTGTCCGAAGACATTTTTTGATGTAGCACAACCCCTTCAAAGCAACTTGTAAGACAGTTATGAGCCTCAAGGAACCTTTCATTTTTGATACTGTTCTGTGTGTAAATCCCTGCATAATATAGTACATCATCTTAATAATAATAATATAATAAGATGCATGGAATTTACTAATAAATACTTTACTATATTGTTTAAGTGGTTGTCAGGTACTGATATTATGTTAAGCTTAATTAATCATATCTATAGCACATGTGATATTAATCTCTTACCAGGTGATTCATTTAGATAGCAAAAGATATATGGGAATGACACTTTGGGCCACTGAGTAGGGTTCTTTCAGTTTCTTATAAGGAAAGGACAACCTTTTCTGTTAAAATAAATATTTGCAGTACAACATGAAAGCTTGTTAGTGTTAGCATCCCAACTAACTAATTAGTTGGAGCCTGACTGATGTGCAATCATTTGAGCCGATACACAGTTTGCACTAGAATCCCTCAAATTTGCTAACCAAAGAAATATGACAAAGATAAAACTGATGACGTTTAATACATACTAATACTGGTTTATACACACTGATACTGGTAGGCCTGTTTATGTGACAGGCAAATATTGACCTACAGGATGTTAAAACATCAAAAATAATACAATAATACGAATTTCCCCCACCAAGAAAAAAAACTGGAGCACTGTATTCATGGACGGTCTGTTAGAACAATTAACTGCAGAGAAAGCCATATTATTTGTCCAATATTTCCCTGAAAAATATCAACAAAGTACTTGGCCAGAGGTTCAAGTTTGGTGAATTAGCCAGCTAGCAGAGATGACTGAGCAAGACAGCTCCTGGCTAGCTGTCACTCAACGTGACCACACCCCAATTCATGCAATTTTAAGATAAATTTTAGGTTAAACCTGAATTATAATATGGTGGACTGAACCTCAGGACTGAACCCCTAACATGTGTAAAGTTCAGTGCATATTGGACAATGTCTGTTAAAATTGCAGGCATTTCTTGTGTCATGGGGAAATTCTCAAAATGGCCACCACACCATGGGCACATCATTGATCATTATTTAAAGCTCTTGATAACTTTTCATCACAAAGGTCTTAAAAGTATATTTACCAAATTTCAGGTAATTCCAGTTAAATCTGTAGGAATAGTTTTGTTATAACACAACATGTATAAATCACCAAAATTGTGGAAAAAATGCACTGTAAATGTAAAATGGCTGATTTCCTTTTTTGTTTAGGTCATGTCTCCAAGTAGATTCTATGTACATCTTGACAACTTGCCTACCAAGTTTTGTGACTGTATTTCAAATGGGCTGCTGGGGCTGCTTCATTGAAAATTTTTACTGAAATGTAAATAAGATATAAATATTGGACATGTGTGACAACTGTGGCAAGTTTGGTGAAACTATGCTGATTCTTTCACCCTCAGTGATAATTTTGTTTCGCATAGCTTAAAATGGCTGCCTGCCAAGGCCAAACAGTTACTCCAAAACAAAAGCTTTTGATAACTTTTAATCAAAAAGGCCTTAGGTATGCCCACACCAAATCTCAAGTGGTTCAGATTATTTTTGTGGGTAAAGTTCCTTTAAGTATGACACATGGTCATTGAAAGTCATTTCCTATAGCCAGAAGGTAGCATTATGAATGTAACTGAATATTGGCATATTAATGTGTTCAGGAAGTGATTTCCATCAAGCATGTAAGGTTTGATTCAGATTGGACAATGCACACTGAAGTTATAAGCATTTCATTTTACATGGTGAAATGCTCGAAATGGCCACCACGCTTCAGCCCCATGGATAATAGAAAACTAAAGCTTTTGATAACTTTTGATCCCAAACATGTTAGAAGTGAACGCACAAATTTCATTAGGATCTGATTAAATCTGAAGGAGAAGTTCATTAAAATATGAAACATGGAAATTGCTTAAAAATGGACATTCAATCCAAAATAGTGGACTTTGTGTTGATTGTAGCTGAAGGTGTCAAGGGACTTTTTTGTAGACCTGAGTATGATACATATGTATACCATGCTTGAATTATATTAAAGTGTAAAACATGTCATTTCCTGTGGACAGTAGGTGGTGCTCTGATTATAACATATCAGTGACATGTTTTTGGGTTTAAGCTGGGACTCTCAGCACACGTATAGTTTGGTGTGTAACAAACAATGTAAAAGTTAAAAGCTTTTTTGTTTCATTGCAAAACACTCAAAATGGAAGCCACGCCATAGCCACACCATTGTACCCAAACAAGAGCTTTTGATAACTTTTCATGACAAAGGTCTCAAGAGTGTATAAATTTCAAGTCAGTCTGATTAAATCTATACAAGGAGTTGGTTCACATACAACATTGTGGACATCGTCAAAAATGTTCAAAAAATGTACAGTTAATTCAAAATTCATTCAACTTTCATCCTGTTGGGTTTAGGTCATGGCTCCAGAGGCTTTTTAGTAAGCCTTGACATGATACATGTGCCTACCAAATTTCTTAACTCTATTTTAAAAGGGCTGCTGGGTCTGCTTTGTTTAAATTTTGTAGGCAGCGCTACACAACCATCCACAACTGAAATTTATATCAGATGTTAATATTTGACATATGTGACAACTGTGGCACGTTTGGTGAAACTATGCTGATTCTTTCACTCTCAAAAACAATTTTGTTTGTCATGGAGAAACGCTCATAGTGGCTGTTCCACTACGGCCACACTGTTTGGTAGTGGGATAGAGAAGCTGGGGCAGCCATGTATCAGACTGTGGTGTTCTGCTGACTGTTTAGAGAGGCAGTGCATCTCAACGATTGGGCGTGGTCTCTGCTGCTTCAGCGGATATGCCCCCAGCGAGAAAACTATTTATTTTTTCATGACGTAGAAAGCTTATTTTACATACTGACCAATGTTTTTTAGTCATTTAAAATTAGGCTATGCGGTTAATAACACATTTCTCTGAGGTATGACAAACACACAACACATTTTTATTATTACTTTACATGGACTTTAAAGAAGCTTAGAAAGTCACCAATACTGAGAGAAGGGGGGATACAGGATTCAACAGAGCTGTGACTCTTTGTTAGCCTGGCTACAGTGCTTAAAAGGAACCTCAGATTATTCTAGTCATTCTCTATTATTAATGAGTAGTAGGTTGCTCTCGCATACTGGAGGGCATTCCTATATGTTTTAAGACTATCCTGCCACACGAAACAATACTGATCCAGATTTGTGGCATTCCATTTCCTTTTAAAGTTTTCTGGATGCCTGTTTTAACCTATCAGTTTGGGAATTATACCATGGAGCTGGCTTCTTAGGTTTAATAATCTTCTTTTATAGAGGAGCAGTTGAGTCAACCAAATCATTAATTTGGGAGGGGCTAAAATTAGCATAGGAGCCCTCTGTTGTATTGAAGTATGGCACTAAGTTAAATACCAATGATTTTTTTTCCCTTAAATTTTGCTGCAGCACTATCAGATAGGCATTAAGTGTAAGATATTTTTCTTATTAATTTGTAGTCTAGTAACAGTGGTTTAAAAGTTATTCAGTGATGGTCTGATAACAGAGGATTATGTGGATAAATAGTTGAATCTGGGGTGGGCAAAAATGGAAAAACAGTTGACTTGAGTCTCATTCTCAAGTAGGTGGCTCTTCATCTGTCCAAAGCCCCCTCTACTAGACAAAAACTGACAGAGGCTCACACCTCATGCACGCACTCGGCTGTTCCCCTGAAGCCAGTGCTAGCAACATAACAGTAACAGCTTATTTGCTCTCCACTCAGTCTTCACTCACCTTGAGAAAAGCTACACCTACATCAGAATGCTGTTTATTGATTTCAGCTTTCAACACAATCTCCTCATGAAGCTGATTGGAAAACTGAACACTCTAGGCATCAGTGCCACTCTCTGCAATTGGATACTGGACTTCCTCACAAACAGACCCCAGTCAGTTCGGATCGGCAGTCTCTCCTCCTCCACTCTAGTGCTCAACACCGGAGCCCCCCAGGGCTGTGTTCTCAGCCCCCTCCTGTTCAGGCTGTACACCCACGACTGAAACCCCCGACATGGAGAGAACTCTATTATGAAGTTTGTGGATGACACCGCCATCATCGGCCGGATTTCCAACAATGGTGAGTTTTCATATCGGGAGGAAATCAACCATCTTGCAGAATGGTGCACAGATGGGTCGATGGTGAAAACAATAATATGTTGTCAGTTTACTAGATTACTTAATAAAAATTATGACTTTAGCCAGATGACATTCTAACAAGTCTTCAACAAAACCATGATGGTACAATTATTAATATTATAAATAAAAGAAAAAAATATTAATGGTAATAAAACTTTTGCTGGATTCAACTAAATGCTAGATCTGACTATGAATAAAATTGTGAGCACAAAAATCAATAAACTTAGCAACAAAAACTGTTAGGACTCCTGAAGTAAAGTATAAGGACAAATTTAGTTCTTTCATGCATGTTGGTCACTTTAGGAAACAATAACTTACACAGCCAAATAAGGCTACTCTTATACCTAAAAAATTCCATAAATAAATGAAAAATTATTGAGTTCGTGAAAAAAAAGTTACTTTAACATTTGAGTGCTAAAAGAATAGGTTGACAAATCACATAGTTAAAGGATGAAAGTCCATTGGTACAAAAGGTGATAACCCTGTATCTCTTGCCAGCTGGCAGCAGGGATAAAGAAGCTGTGGATGTGATGGACATTGTCTTTTAATACCCTTTAGGCTCTGCATTTGCGTTTTACTTCGCCAATATCACTGATGCACAGTAGATTAATATCGGCGATGTCATGGGTTTCAATCACCCAGTTCAGAGCCTTCCAAGTCTTCGGCAGTGCACGTGCCAATCTATTTTATTCTTAGTTAAATGGTTGAATGTTGAATGCTCCTTAAGGAAAAAAAAGGAAGAACTGTTCTTGATATATGAATTTATTTGTCTTCTATAGTTTACTAGAAGTTATTCTTGATGTTAATTACACTGACATAAAACACATCACATTGGCAAGCATGGGAATGTCACTACACGTACCAGATCTAGAAGCTCTGGTATACTGAAAATACAAACATTTAAATTTAAATACATAAAATAAAAATAAATTCTTCTTCTCCATTTCATTTTTAATACTTCTACTTGGTACCAAGTGAATGGAGGTGATATCAGTACACATGCAGGGAAGTAAATATTTATATAACAACCTTTGGAAGCTTCAATCAATACTGGAGAGCACATTTTTTAGACAGTACTGCAACAATAGTAACAACAAAATAAAGGCCTGTTCCTCTGATGAGAGTTCTTAAAATAATCAAAGAAAAGTTGCTTTTTATGAGAAGTCATTTTGTCCAAACGACTTTCATCACAGGGTCACTCTCTGAAAAGAGTTTCTATTCTCCCAAAGATGAGTAATTTATTTTGTTTGATGTGTTTGAATGATTGAGTGATTAGTTCTGATAGCTGTGATTCTGCAAGCCATATTGAAAATTCACCAGTATTTTTATTTAATCTTGCCAGTGATTGGCTTGCCAGTTTGATTTGACAGACTGGAGCATTATGTAGGTCATTGGTGACTATCCTGCATTATTGTGTTCCTCAGAGTAAAACATACAGCATTCACACGATATAAACTTTGGCAACAACATACAAGGCTCAAAGAACATAAGTGAAAGAACCAGATTTTGATTAAAAGACAATAAGATACATTAATTTCGCCAGGATGTAACATCAATAATACTTTCACCGAATATTCATGTTCTTATGGAATAAAAACTGCTAGGGCAGGCAAAGAGAGAACTAAGTGCAACATACTAGTTGATAATGTATGCAGCAGGGATGAACATTCCATGGCCTGTCATGATACCTGGAATGCTAATCATGGCTGCTTCTCCTAGTGTGGTCCTAAATGAACCCTTTCTTCTTCTTCTTCTTCTTTTTATCATTATTATTATTATTACCAAACACTTACGTGTAGATTACTTATTATCACACACCAGCTCTTTTATGTGTATCATTTTAACTTTTGTTGTTTTTGTTTTGCTGTTGCAGTGCATTCCTGTCTCACCCCACAGTCTATCCTCTATCTGCTATCTGCTCAGTCTATCTGCTATCCTTTTCTTCTCTGCCTTGCCCTCCCTGTCTTTATCTCTCTCAGTCTTTATCTTCGTTGATATCTCTCCCTCTCTCTTGCTTTCCTCATCTCTGTGTCTCTTTCTCTTGCTCCCTCTCTTTCTGTCTTGCTTCGCCTGTTTCAATCTGACTGCTGCTGTCAAATGGCAAACCACAAATGAGCCTGGTTCTGTTCTGAGGTTTTTGCCTGCTAAAAGGGAACTGTTCCTTGCTATTGTTGCCAAGTGCTTGGTTATGAAAACTGCTTTCAATTGTTGGGTTTTAGTAAATAAAATTATGGTGTGGTGTAGACCAGCTGTGTATGTAAAAAGTCTTTGGATAACTTATTTTGTAATATGGAGCTATTCAATTCAAATCAATTTGACTTGACTAAAGTCTAAATAGGTTATCTGGCAAATCACAATGACACAACAGAAACAGATATTTCTTCTGTTCAAAGCTTCTCATTGAGAAAAAAGTAAGCCACATGACAGGATTAAAATCAAGGAAGATGTCATCATGAATTAATGCAATAACTAACTGCTTCTCTCAATTTTTATAATGATGAAAATTCTACTTATATAGGTAAAAAAAAAAGTTCTGAATACCAAATCACGCCTTAACTTTAACTGGACGCATGAAATATTATACTTGCTCATGAAAGTGTTACTTTCTTTCTTTTCTTTTTCCATTCTTCCCTTTATTTCATATCATTAATGTAAATAGAAATTATATATAATTATTAATTATATATATTATATGAATGCGAAAGTAATTCCATGTCTAGAAATTTGAAATACAGATTTCAGTTAGCTCTTACTACTGATATAAAACAGCAGCCAATCAGAAATACCAAGAAAGAAGCACTGTTTTTTACTGTTTTGAAGGAGTCTACCACAAAGGGTCTAGAAATTCTGGGGCTACTAGAAATAAAGCAAAGACTATCTAGTTTTGAACTGGTTATATATTTACTCCTAAAATATCTACTAATAAATGTTTAGCAAATCTCTTCATAATTAAAATACAAACATATACCTTTTATTACAGACAAGTTAACTTTGTATACACTGCAAAATAATGTAAATGATGAATGTACTTCATTTCTGTAGCACTTTTCTAATCGTTCCTCTGCTCAGAGTGCTTTACAACACATGCCAGCACACAACCATTCACAAAGACATTTGTAGACTAAAAGCAGCTGGCTTTCTACAGAGAGTCAACCTGCATGTCGGGAACTTATACACACACATTCATGTATTAATTTCAATTTAATCGAATGTATTAGTTATAATAACAATATATAAAGACAAACCTTTTGACTTTTTTACAGTTTTTTAAAAAAAACAAAATATGAAAGAGAGATTGTTCAATGTCAGACAAATGAATGCCTCCAACTGGAAGAAGCCCTGAATTTCCTATTCAGATCTGTTGTGTAGAACAAGATGTTGATATCCCCTATTACATGTGTGCTTGAGACACAAATGAGACTCTGTAGGAAGGCCAAGTCAGTGCTGGTATCCAGTGCAACATAATATTGGTGTTTCCGCTCGGTTAAAGTGCGAAAGAAGATTGATGAACGACTAACATGGACATTGCAGGAGCTAACGCTAGCTGCTAACCGAGTCTGCAGACTTCTAAAACCACAAACAATATTCCACCTGGTTGTATGGTTAAGAGACTGTGCACAGCACTGGAGGTAGGCCACAGAACTACAAGATCTGTTTTATCTGTCTTAAATAGGCAAGAGCCTGAAAACTAGCCCCACTTAGTCAGAGTAAGTAGAAGACTTTTAACCATCCCAAGGAACAAAGTGATGGTGGTACAATGTGCCAGACTAAACAAGAGTGTGATGAGTGTGTCACATGCAGTGTTAGAGCCAAACCTGGAGGCACCATGGCCATCTGGCCTTGCCAAGAGAGAACAATTGATTAAGCTCCCTCCAGAAAATAACTGTAAAATCGAAGTGGCTGTGAATAATACGACTGATAATGATATTGTGGTTGGCAGTCGTACCGCTCTTTGCCTGCAGCATAGTGTTGTTGCCATTTACCCATTGCAGACAAAGTTACCAGAGAAACAGACACCTCAGGTATCAGACAGCAGTGTTGCTCCGCCTGTGCAGTCGAGTGGAGAGTCACAAGGTGAGCCCTGGGATCTGCCTGTGGACCTGAGCCATCTGCCAGAAGACCAGAGAGAGGAGGTTAAACAAATGCTCAGGGAAGAATGTGATGTTTTTGCAAAGGATGACTGGGATACAGGGTGCATTAAAAATTTGGAGATGGAGATACAGCTAAAATACAATGTGCCTGTCCAAAGAACATACAATTCAACTAAACACCTCTATCTGTCACACCCAGCGGGTGAAGGGGGGGTTTGTAGGTTTGTGGGGTGTTTTACGTTAACGTTTTGGACTTTGTCTTGTGACTTCCTGTTCTGTTTTGATAGTCTTGTCTTCCCTTGTGTCGTTTACTCCCTGCCTTTTGTGTCTA
>JAQMCX010000176.1:0-14677 GCA_029814765.1 Acanthurus leucopareius | reverse complement strand
TTCGTCCATGGTCGTGGCCAGGTGAAATTAGCACTGCGCCTCGCCCGCAGCGCATTTAAAGGCAAGGAGAGGCGTTCGTTTGATTGGTGAAGATTACACTCAGCTGTGTTAAACCTGCTCACGCCTACTCTCCTCCCTCTTTGCCACTTGCGCCTGTGGGACGGAGGCGTGGGTGTGCCGCGCTGCGCCGGAAGGTGCCCTGCACGAAAATTGCAAAATGCGCTGGCCACACCCCGTTGGCGCAGCACAGGCAAGGCGCAGGGCAGGTGTGCTTCGCCTGCACCTGGTCTACGAAATTTGAGCCCTGAAAGTTAAGCTGTTTTGTCAGGTTTAAGTTTGGATTATCAACACTGCGAACTATTGAGAGCTTCTGTTTCCAGACTCCAGCCATAGACTTTAGCTCAGCTGGCTAGACTTGCTAGTGGTCTCAATACATAACTTAAATTAACAAGCTAATATTTGTTAATAACAATGTAACATGGTCTCAATGTTTATTTTAGTGTTACCAAAGCAGATGTTACTGTGCTTGTTAAACTATGAGGGGTTTCATGGGGAATGAGTACGCACAAACAGTTTTGCCCATAGTTTAGCGTTGCACATTTCAGCGTTTGATTTTGGAAAGGTAAAGAGCGTGTATCTCCTTGAGCCTTGCTGAATCACTGGTATCACCTTAAAAGTGCCCCAGACACAACATTTAACCATGATTAGCCCAAAATCCTCTGAACCAGCCTGGACATCTGAAAAGATTGCATGAGTTTCTACGGAGCACAGCCATATAGCTGTCAGGCCCTGATCAGAGCTGGCAGATACTACAATATGATTGGCTTGTTTGCATTCAAGGGCGAGCTTAGTGAAGAGTCAATTGAATTGTTCATTATACTTTTAACTAAAACTAGAAACTGACTATAAAGCCCCTTGAGGCAAATTGTGATTGGTGACCCTGGACGATATAAATAAAACTGACTTGATCTAACTTGACTTTCAGTGGTAACTCAAGCACAAGAGAAAGTGAATATACAATAAGATGTGTTTCTTCTTGCAAAGTTAGCTAAACATGTATTTTATATCAAGCACTGAGACCATGGTGTGTCAAAGCTACTGTCTGTTTTGACGCTTACCTGTGTTGATCAGCCATGACCATTGGCATAAGTGTGTACACTGCAGTTTCATTGTCTGCGGAGGGAGGAATGGAAGAGGAATACAGCAGACACAACTTAACAAATTCAGTGATTTTAAACAGAAGTTTTGCTTTAATGCAGGACATAATAGGACAATGCAGTTAACAGTCAACCATGATAACATTATCTGTAGCTCCTGCTTAATTGAGTAGTTGATTGACAGAAAATTATAAATAACCCAAATTTTTTGTATTAGTGGTTTATTAAGCAAGAATAAGAATTTGTTGCTTTTTGATTTTAAACTATCAGAAGAAGTATCTTTAGAGACATCTTTAGACATGTTAAAGACTAAACAATAATGCTTAAAATGTTTGTTGAGTCCAACCCTTACTTTTTCAAGGAGAATTCAAGACATGTACTTAAGTGGGCACTTAAATAAATATGACAATGAAAATTAACTTCACCTAGTAATCAACCCTTTATCACTCAAAAAAATCTTGACTCAAGGATTAACTGGATTTTAAAATTTTCATTGGGACAGTGGATCCACTCAGTTGTCAGAGTGACCATTTTCTCTAAAATGACTAGAAAAATCTAGGTAGAGGAGATTTGTTTTTTAATTTGCTTTTATCATGTTACTGTATTACACCATTGGTTGATTAAAAAAGATTCACTGAAAAAAAAGACAACTGCTTTGAGAAATACTTAAAAATTGGGTTGTTCTCCAGGCAAAAACACCACACATTCTGTTCTTGAATGTGGGGCTCTACAGCTTTTCTCTGTTCAACAACAATGAATACAGAATAATCTTCTGAATTTGGATTGCTGGTCAAATCATCTTTGGCTTTAAGAAATTGTGATGCACTTGTTTACATATGCTTTGTTATTTTATGAAACAAATCACTTAAATTAATTTAGAGAATAATCAAAAGATTAATCTATAATAAAATGCACATCGCTGGCAGCCCTAATGTGTTTTATTCATAGACTTCAAAATATGTGCAAGATGCAACAAATAAATGACTACCTAGATATCACAGACCTACCTATGTATTTTACAGTGATTTTTTTGACAGTTGGTTTACACTAAAGACTAAATAAATAAATACCCTCAGCATCAAAATTAGTTAAATCAGTCACACTTGGCCTGTATTTTATTTTGAAATCCCTATTTTCATAACCCAACACACCTCTGACAATATTTCTGTCATGAATTTACTGACAGACCAAAACAGTCCAAGACTGCCAATCACAATTTTGCACACATGACATGATCCAACAGGACAGGGGCGAAAATCCCATTTCATTGTTGGGAAAGACAATACACAATAAAATTTCAGAGAATAACACCTGAAAGGGACATACAAAAATAGCCTTTTTTTTTTGCTGTGCTGTCTGGCACTTTCTCCCTCTACTTGTCTTGTCTTAACTTGACTTGCAGTTCTGAGCAATTAGAATGTTCAAATGTTTTGAATAATGATATTAAAAGTTATAAGTTAAAGTAATAACTAAATAAAAAATAATAATTACTTGGAACAGAACGTTAAACTCAAAGTAATAATACATAGATTAATTTATGAATCGGGAAAATGACATCTCACTAGAAAAATCTAAAATATCAGTAAAATAAATAATTCTTCTCACATCAATTATACAGACAACAGCCACACACACTGTGGTTATGTAAAACATGCTGGCATAGCAGCTGAAATATCGCTTTTCACGTTGCATTTGTGCTTGTTGTGGTTTGATAAATGACTTTCTGGCTTTTTACCTATGGGGGTTTTATTGCACATACTCAAAGCTGTCATGTTCCCCAATCCAGAATGCGCTGTGTGTGTGTGAGGACTGAAGAGCAAAACGGTTTATATAAGATTTCACTGGTGAATCTATAAGTACAGGTTTTATATCCGGATGACCACTGAGAGTGCAGGTATGGTTATCTGCCTAGTCATTTAGATAGGGCTGGGTCTTATTGACCCAAAATAACTGCCCAGAAGTGTTACCAAGATGGAAAAAACACACTGTACCAAACCACTGTGAGGAATGTGGGAGCGGTCGTAATCTTTCAATTTTTAAAAAACATGTTGTTTTCAATTTACAATAAGCACAATTTACAATTGTAATTTCAATTCAAATTACTATATTATTCTCATATAGAGAACAATAAAAATAGATAACATATAGTTATCTATTTTGTGTTTACAATGATATTTTTTTTTTGGGGGGGGGGCAACTTTATGGCAGGGAAGGTCAAAACCCCTGTGTCCCACCCAGGATTTATGGTCTTACTACAGGGCAGACCCTGTCTCTCAGTCAGCTGTAGTTCTAGAGGTAAAGCGGGGCATATGTGCATCAGAAGGTTGGTAGTTTGATGCCCGACTCCTCCAGTCTGCATGTCAGTGTCTTTGGGCAAGAAACTGAACACAAAATTGCTCCCTATGGGAGTTCAATCAGTGTGTGAATGTGGGAGTATGAGTTCCTGTTAAGCAGGTTGGCACTGTGTCGATACATCACCTGCCATTAATGTGTGAATGTGTGTGATGTAAAGCACTTTGAGTAGATTAATTTATAAAAGGGTAATACTAATGCAGTCCTTTTACCATTCATTTAGCTTAAGAGTTCTCCCACTTCCTTAGTAAAGGTGGTCTCAGCAGCTCTATGAATGGGTTTTCAAGAGGAAACGCTTAGCTCATAACTTTAACTTCTACCATAGTCATCCAAACTAAGTAATTTTACCTTGTGGTAAGATGAAATGCTTTAATGAATAACACCCAAAAGTATCTTAGAAAACTTTTCAGAGCATCTATGAGAAAGGAAGGGACAATAATTAATAGTGAGGAGGTAAGGTTGATTCTGCTCCTAGATATGATGCACTTTTAAACACTGCAGTTGGTTGATCGAAAGTAAGTGAAAATACACCCTTAGTGATGATGGGCATACAATACATAGTGAAATCTCTAGGACTAATCACAAAAGTTTGTCTCTTTGAAGACATGGTGTTTTAGTAATATGCATGTATACATTTATGTATATGTGTGTATGTAAATATAATATATATATATATATATATATACATATATATATATATATATAAAAATATATAGTTTCCATTTTTTTCGAATCAATTTTTGTACGTCTCAATTTATATTGTTGAAAAATGTTTAGTCAGCTTATTTTATATTACTCTTTAGTATTTGTTATAGATTATTATAATTTTTTTTTGAAGATTTGAGAATTTTAGTCAATTTATTATAATACAAACACAACACTTTGTGAATGCAAATTATTCCAGGCACATCATGCTTGTTGCATTGACAAACTTGTTCAAACTAATAAAGACTAAAACAAAAGCCATTTCATGTTGTTTTATATTCATTAAAGTAAGCTTAGTTAGTACACAATATTGCTTGTTTTTCCAAGTCTAACAGTTAACTACGGTATTTTTTTCCAACCTAAATTTAGTTTTAGTTAAAAACTCAAATTAAAATATCACTATTTTATGCTATAAATATTTCTGTTGAACAAACTGTACACAGTAGTTAAAAAGTAGCCTGCAAAATGTATGAAAACGCATGCCTTTTAAATGCTGATGTTATATGTCTTTGCTTTGTTTGGATTATTTACCATGCTTGTAATTTTACTACCTTATCTATTTCATACCGATAGATGTTTAGGTTCTGACTGACTCAAGTCATCACCACTGTGCTGTGGCAATTTACCAGTCGCAAAAGATCTTAGTTTTGTGAACACTTTTATTTCATGCGTTTTAGAATTATTTGTGAACACAATTTTGATTGGACCGACCACAAACATTATTTTTGCACTTGCTAGTCTTTAGGTTTTTTTTTTTAACTTACTCTCTGTCAAAAAGTTACCTTTTTCTCTTCTGTCATTTTCTCCTCTGCTTAAGAAACTATTAAAGCTACACTATGTAGAAAATTGTTTTTGGTGTGCCATATCTGAATGCAACAGTGCTGTGGGGAAGCACACATGGGGCTGTTCTGCCCTCCCTTATAGGTAATGTGCATTTATTTACAAGCAGAGGGTTGTGAAGCAATTGTGAGGAGATTGTGAGAAGCCAAAGAACCATTTAGAGTGAAAAGGTAACGTTACAGTAACATTACCGGATTTTGCACATATGTGACTCTGCTAGCTTCTGATGTAACATCCCGCTGCTTGCAAACTGTTTGCATGTGTAGTATGTGTGTAACATTATGTGTATTAAACTTTTGCTATGATGTCTATAGGCTGTGGCTAAATGGCCAGTGTTACAGTGGAGAGGGTAATTAATTACATGCTAACAGTTAAGATTGGTTTGTCAGGTTCCAGACTTGTGAAGATAACTTGAAGTTCGAGAAGAAAAAGATTACTTTTTGACATAAGATGGATTTATTTATTTATTCCAATGCAAGCCAAAGACATAACTTGGATTAAATGACTTTCAGCATGCAGTAAAACTGCTGACCATAAGACAACAAGCAAACTGATAATGTTTTATGGTTACCTGCAATCTGTTATAAAGAATATCTGCAGGTATGTACACTCTGTTGTCAGATAGTTACTTTCTAATTAGCCATGAGACAGATTATAATGTTTATTTAAACAGCAGCAGTGTAACCGCTTTACAACCATGCATTTGTGATGCTATGTTATAATGTTCTGTATGCTGGCTGTCTCATGCTGTCTCAGACATGACTCAATTTACGCCCAACCAAGAAGAGAACTTTTAACCATGCAACAATCAAAAGTTTGTACAACCGCTGCTCTAAAATCAGACAAATAACATTAGCATGTGTGGCAAATGCATCAGGGGACAGTAAGGCTGTTGACATCAGGCTGTAATGTGCTAATGTTGTCTGCTAAAACTTTTTGAGATACGCTAAATGTGACATAACAGAAAAAAAAAGTTTATGACTCAACTAAACAATTAAGTGCAACAAATAAGACACAAAGCTGGAAATGAGCATATTATCCATCAATTCATCAACAACAGCTCAGTGTCTGACTTGCAGCCCACTGATTCATGAAGCTCCACCCAACGAGTAAAAGCCTGTCCTATATTAACCCTTTCCAGTCCCTTGCTTAGTTACTCTCTCTTCTTCTCTTCCTTGCTTCCTCCGACAAAGTCTTCTTTTGTCTCTTCGGCGCCTTTGCTATATTGAGACAACTATACTATACTGAGCTAGCAAGCTTCTTATAGCTAAGCAACATGTATTGATGTTAATGTGTGAGATGTTGCTATAAAGCAGCACTGATGTTGTGAGAGGGTGCTGGGCAGGCAACCAAAGTTACATAGTCCAATACAAAGCTAACCAGGCACGCTGTATCAATGTATCAATAGCAACCACTACAGATAAGACAGACGCTGCAACAGTGTCCCCTTGATTAACAAGTGTGTTTTACATAAACAGCGTATTCTTTAATATTGCTCTGCATTGTGTTGATTATCTCAGTCAGTTAATCCCCCTTTAGAAAAACTCAGGTAAAGTCACACACCAGTGTTGACTGAAAATGACATCAGATTCAGACAGCAAGTTGGTCTCTGGTAATTGGACGGTAAAAATTTCAAATCCCCTCTCTCTAGGATCACTCAGAGTGGAGGCGATGCCAGACCAAGAGAATAAAGTCCACTCAAGGGGAATGGGCGGAGTCTCTCAAGTCCCATATGCTTTTGGTTCTATAGAGGCTTTTATTTTTGTATTGAATATTTAAGACACTGACATGTTTCACTAACAGATTCTGTTAAAGCATTTAATTTTGTTTAATTCTGGTTTTAATTTTTAAGTAAATTTTTGTCAAAGGGCTCATAGCAGACTCTTTGGAAGAAATTTTATAAAAGCCAAACCACGTTTGTGGAATTTTTTATCTATCCAGCATGAAAAAAAGAAGCAAACATTCAAGTCAAATGTTTTTGTTTTTGTTGTAATAGTGATGTCAGAGGCAAAATAAAGGAATATTAAATCATCCATCTTTGCTCACTACTTCTTAGCCTTTCATGCCCTCACATTTGTGTTAATTACAGAATATAATTGAAGTTTCTGAAAAACATATATGTAACAGTATTGGTTATCTCATTGGTACCAGCAATGCAAAGCAAGCATTTATCTGCTATTAGTATTGACTGCAAGAGAAAACAAAAAAACACAAAAACAAAATCCATAACATGATTTAAGCCGCATTAGCAAACTGAGTAAATACTAGTAAATTAGTAAATAAATTTTTTGAATCTGAATCAGAAGTTCAACAGTGGATTAAGCCAGAGGGGTTACAGAAATTCCTGGTATGTCATCTTAGTATTTCAGAAAGCCTGTTCAAAGCATCGTTCATGCAAGCTCATTGTTACATCCAGTGACTTACTTGGACATTTGGATAAAACTAAATGGTCATTACTGATATAATAACATTGTGCTCTTCCAACAATAATGAGACAAAACATCTGCTGAGAAAAATGTTTACGCACAATACACATATACACACATATGCAATATATTCACAACTCTACATATACATTTTTTAATATTTGTTATCCATGACCTGAAAGATGTATCTGAACAGTACATTCAAGGGGCGATCAGTTTGATTTTCTATGGTGAGTGCTATGTTTATGCTGTTAATGTCTCAAATGGGAGTCGAAGGCAGATAACTTAGAGCTGATATATGTGATTGCTGGTAAGTATTTTTTTTTTGTTCATTGTAAGAAACAGAGAAAAGAAGAAAAGGAGGTGAGGTAGTGTAGTTTGCTTAAGCAACAACAGGAGGATGAGGGCAAAAAGGAGATTATAAGCTCCATTCTCCATTGCTCCTGCTATTTGGCTTAAGCAAAAAGTTCTCAAGTTTACAGATACACACTGAAAAAAACAAAAGTATCAAATACCCTGACAAGTATGCAAAGCAAACCTACATTCATTCATTAAAGATGGGATGAAAATTTTTGTATGTTATGTTGCAAACAATATGTTATTAGGAAGAACATAATAGCATTATCTCAAATGCTGTTGTAATGAATTATCACTCATTTCGGTGGCACATTTGTTCCTGCATATCAAACTCTAACTTCTTGGTATTAAATCCATCAAACCCAGCCACTTTTGATAAGTATGTGCGTGTGTTTAATAAATTTGAAAAAACCTAAAAGACAATGTCTGCTCCCTCATAATGAGTCCAGATTTGAGAATCCCAGTGGCAAATTTCTTGTTAATTTGAATTTACTGTACTGCAGCTGTCAAATACTCAATTTTATTTACAAAGTGCCAAATTACAACATATTTGGGTCCAGCCAAACTCAATAAGAGAACACTTAAAACCCCTGATGGCCTTCTCCTGTATGCTAGGTTGTCAAAGCTGAGTCATCGATTGAAAAGCCATAAGGTAACTTACATTTTAACCAACTGAAACAAATACATGGGGGCATTAGAAAAATATCAACGTTTAGTTCACAGTGGCAGAGTCAATGTGATACTGTAGTGCACTATGCCTTTATTAGCAAGTGAACACTACTGTTTACGCTACCAGCTCGCACTAAAGCCTTTCATACCCTGTAACCTTACCTTCCGGTAGCTCCACGGTCCTAGCCCTGCGGAGGGAACGGGTCAGCCGGTTGAGCTGTACGTTGAGTTGCTCCATCGCTCGTTCCATCATAGGTGAACGGTGCACCGAGATAAACAGAGGGAACAATGCCTCTCCCGTAGCGTTTATTTCTTACCATTAAGACTGTGCTGTTCCTGGGCGTCTTCCATGGGTGCTGGCAAAAGGGGAACCGTTACTCCAGGCACTGTCTCTGACAAACACACTGATTTACAGTACACTCATTTTTTCCTACCACACAGTTTTGCTCATGTACAACATAACTGCCTAGTCTCTAATACTTCCTGTTGTGATGACGTTTAAACAATGCAGTGTGGGTGATGTAGTTTCAACGCTCATGGGACGGCGCGAGTGTTTCTGTTTCTGCATATTGTTGCAGCCCATTGAGCTGTAATTGTAGAGTGCTCGTTTGCATCGTTTTTTTTTCTATTGCTGTAGGCTCTTCGTTATTCCTCTACACGGGCCTACTGTGTACGAAGAAGTGTCCTTTTTGCTTAAGTGTGTGGCTATAAAAGAATACAGCCTACACAGAGTTACAAGCTAGTTTTGAGCTGTGATGGATCATGCACAGTTGATGCGCTTTGGAAACTTTTTTTGCCCACAGCTCGGCCCGCAGATTTGTCTCTTACACAACGAAGGCATTGACTGATACCAGACATTTAATTTTTTAGACGTTTCCATCATCTGAAGTATGTTTCAATTTATCTCGGAGTGGGCGAATTCAAGGTTCGGAAAATGGTACGGACCCACAGGCTTCCCCTGGGCAGCAGATCCAGATTTTTAACCGCGAAGAGCGTTTAAAAGGGAGCTTAAAGGAATCCAAGCAAAAACGGCTAGGCCTAGAATCAAAATTCTTTCAGCTTTTGAAGCTCAGGTTTAATTTCTATATTTGGTCTACTGGTTTTCAACATGGAGGTACAACAAATCGGTTAATTGTCATTCATCAGATTCCCACAGGACTTGGTATATATGATCTCTAGTGTAGAAACTGGTCCTTATGTGTGTGAGTCAAGGATCACACCAGCTTCGGGCAAAAATGCAGGATTTATCTTTTTTAACAATGCAGAGCAGACCAGGTGAATACAAGCTACATCCCGCGACTTTCTGACTGCCTGAACAACAAGCATTCTGATTGGCTGGCTGCAAACAGGAATACAAACACGGTGGCTCGTAAGGGACAAACAGAACAACCATTTGGCCAGATGATCTACATCCTTTCCCTCTAGCTTGCACTTCCCATACAAAAACACAGCATCGAGTGAATGTCAACATTTCTTCCAAGCATATTGTCTCTCAACAGTCATAAAACAACCAAGTAATGCTATTCCTGGTAAGACTTAAAGCTAACAGTGGATCAAGGTAGGTGAATATGTTACTCTGACGTATAAGTACATAAACTTAGAACATGGTGCAAATATCAAGTAAACATCACCTTTTAAACTTAAACCTCATTATAAACTACTGTGTTAGTCTATTGCACTCCATCGTCTCTCTCACTCTCTCTGTATATATTATTTATATATATTATGGATTTGGTCGGCAGATGCAACCTGAGCATGTGATGTATTGTGTGTTGCTTTTCTCAAAGGGAGGGTGAGCTGTGGGCACTGGCCAGAGGGGGGACTTTTGTGGTGACTGCATGGCATTAGGCTGGGGTGTTTGTGGAGAGGGGGGAGCACTGTTTATTGTGGAGGGGCTAGTCTCGTGGGAATCTGGGTCCTCTGCATGGAGCTGCGGTGGTGGTGGCTCTGAAACAGGAAGGATGTGGCGACAATTCCTTCTAAATGTTCTCCCATTTGACTGGATGATGTAGGAACGTGGCTCTCTGCTTGTCTCTTTCACAGATCCAAGCTGGTCGTAGCCTTTAGTAGCAGAAAGGAGAGGAAACCCCAAATAACTCTGGCCACCTGAGCAGGAAAAGCAGGAGGAGGGGGAAGTGATAAATTAGGGCACACCTGTGAGCTGGAGGTGAACAAAGGGCAGAGCACATGGGAACTCAGTGTAAGGAGTGAGAGTGACACTGGAGGAGACAATCAGAACTAAAATCCTATTATTAAAAAAGACGGTACTGCCACCAATGGGAAAAAAAAATAAATAAGGAAACGTAACCCAGTGAATAAGGTGGAAACTGGGGGAGATGATCTGAGGAGGGACAACTGATCAGCTATAAAGAAGGGAAGTTTTCTTGAAGTGGGTTGGATCTGAGGCTCTCTTGGACCTGCTTGTAGTGGCTGCTTTGTCCCTTATCTTCTAAAAGAAAGTCTTAGAAAGATAAATTCTGGTCTCCTTTCCTTGACTCTCCTGGCGTCCTCAATTTTGCTTCCTCCTAACCTTCCCCTTGTTGGGACCTCGACCATGTCTCAAACAAAGACAAACCTACATGAGTCAGCAAAAACCCTAAGAACAATAGCAGCCCGCCAAAACTGCGTCTGTCCAGTAAAGGACCCCTGGGGTGAGTTTATTTTCAAATTCAAACTCATGCCTCTCATTGGTCAAGACACAGCCTTCCCCAGGTGGAATCCGCCGGAAGCCCCTGACGCAGTACAAGGCATAAATTGCGGTGCGTCGAGCTGCCCCCCCACTTTTCCCCGTGTGAGCAGGTGTAAGAAAGGAGCTGCAGCTTCGCACCGCTGTTATCGTAAGGTAGCAACTTCAAATCAGCGTTGAACAATTTCAACCTAGGCCGCAGTTCTTAGTTTGCTGGATGAGTGAGGAATTGTTGAAGTTGAAGTTAGCGTGGAATTTGAACTGTGTTGTGTTGTGTTTTTAAGGACCACCGAGTCGGTTTTGTTTATTGACTGTAAGCTGTTCGCCACTAGAATCTGCTTTGTTTAACTCTGCTTTGTGAACATTGTGCTGCTAGTAGTGTGTCGTGCGTATGACTACAATATTCTGTCTTGCTGACTTGCACAGCGACCAGTGGACGATAGATGAGCGCCAGCTCATTTACCGACCCCTGAAAGACAGTAGAGTGAGTATTGCGCCATCCACAACCGTTTACTCAAGCCACTCTTAAGCGTACGCGCTTCTCTCTTTTTCTTTCTCTCTCTACTAACCCCCCCATACACACGCACGGGGCACGTACGCATATAACTAAGCTGCTTTGCGTAGTACACACACTACCCTGTGAGTAATCTTTAAGAGAGCTCACCATCTCCAATGCACATGACCCGTGTAGCGTAGTCACCCCTTTTGTGAGCATTCAGTGTGTTCAGCTTTGCTCTGTGCCATCTTGTGTGTGCTTTAAATGAACACGTGGAGCAAGCAGAGCTGCAGCCATTGTCTCACTCAAACTTAGCGTGTCACTCCCAGTAACACATGGCATGACGTGAAATAGTCACGTCCACCATCTTGCCCATTTCCTCCCCCCTCCACTCTTCTTATCTCTTACACACACACACACGCAATATACCTACACACACTCACACACACCTAGGTACACACATAAACACGCTTGCCTGGTGTTGCTGTGATTTGTTGTTTACGATTTATTGTATATTGTTAATTTTACGGACAGTTGTGGATTGATGTTTATTAATGTTAATGTGTGGATTTTCTGATGAAGTACATTTTGTAATAAACAGTCCTGTGTAGAATGAGAGCCCTCTGAGTGATTATTGTTGCACATATTGTTGTAATAACTGCTGGTTGTACGGTCAGTGCTGGATCTCACCCCTTCAACCTAATTAGTTACTGAATAACTTCTTATATCTTTAGTATTAAATTTTGTTTAATACTTACAACGAAGGCTTTCCTTTCATCTTAGAGATTGATATTTGTTTGGTCATTGATCCCTGTTCGCAGGGTGGTGCCCCGGAATTATTAAGTAATATTAATAATTAATTATTTAATACTTATTACTGTTAGTATTAAGTACTTGTCAATAACCAAATGTTCATCTGTAGCAAACCCAACACCCTTACCTTCTGTTTTCTCAGCTCCTTGGACATTAAAGCTCCTAACACATACATTCACCCTAAGCCCGGCCCCTGAACTGAACAATCTATTTTCAAACCCTCATCTACACATTCTTTCTACACAAATTACAGCTCAGAACTGAACTCGAAAAAAGACTTGTGGACTCTTTAACCCCTGCACACACCACACACTCACATGCACACTCCCTCACTTCACAGCAGGCAAAGACTATCTGGGTTCCTGATTGATCAAGTTTAATTGATGGACATTTAATTTATTTATTGGGGAACCATATTTGGGTTGGAATTATATTCTTCTATGAATGGAAATTTGTTTTTTTCATTATGAGAATTTGAATGATTTTTTGCATGAATTGAATATAAATGATAATTTGAATGATTTGAATGATTTTTTGCCTGAATTGAATATAAATGATATTTACTTTGATTGTTATATGTATTCTTTTTTCTTCAGTAGCACAATGTTAGTGGCTAGTCGGAGGTAAAAATCCAAAGGTTTATTGTTTAAATTGACAGGTTAGACTAATTTTTCCCTGTCTTTTTATACCTTTGGAAAAAGCCTACACTACACTTTGGGGGTCTGCAGCCGTACCACTTGTCCCTCTGCCAGAGGTTGTAGTGAGCGACTGGACTTGTCGTAGTGGTGCTTTAAAGTGAGTCCTTTGTTGAGGAGCTGGGCACTGATTTGTTGAGCATCCCGCGGGGCTGGTTCCAGTAGTTTGATGCTCACTGGGATGGCTGCACGCATTTGTCTTGACATCAGGCGTTCAGCAGGGGAGCCAAATGTTGGATCATGGGGAATGTTTCTGAGGTTCAGGAGACATCTGTCCCATCCCTGTGTGATTTCTCCATCAACTGCTTGGCACTGCGGACCGCTCTCTCTGCAAGCCCGATTGATTGGGGGAACTCAGGGCTGCTGGTGGCATGGACAAAGTCCATTTGTTTGGCAAAATTTTTTAAATGCTGGCTGGTGTATTGCCTGGCATTGTCAGAGATGAGGGTGTGCGGGGTGCCATGAACTGAGAAGTGTCTCTTTAATTTGGAGATCACAGCTGATGAAGTTATGTCATAGACAAGGTCGATTTCAAACCATCCAGAGTATGAATCCACTAGCACTTGGTAGTGTTTGCCACGCCACTCAAAAATGTCTGTGGCTACTGTGGACCATGGGAGGTCTGGGACTGAAGACGAAGAGGTTCTTTTTGCTGATGACACTTGGTGCTGTTGCATGCTGCACATGAGAGCAACACTTCTGTGATGTCATGTGACATTGTTGGCCAGAAAATTATGCGTCTAGCTCTGCGCTTGGTTGCTTCAATACCTGGGTGACCTTTGTGAACAATGTTAATGTACTCTCGGTATAGAGAGTGGGGGATGACTGTTTTATGGCCTTTCATAAAATTCCCATCCTCTACTGTTAGCGCGTCCCTGTAAGGAAAGAAGGGCTTAACAGCAGGCTGGAGCTGGCTTTCTCTGGTGGGCCATCCTCTTTGAATAACTACACTGAGGGTTTGTAGCACCCCATCCTCTACTGTGTGCTTTCTCAGTTCTTCCAGGTGAGCAGTGGAGATACAACTCACCGACATGACTTTCAGCAGGGATTTGTGAGGCTTGTGAGTTCAGAGCTGTTGACAAGGTATCTACCAGGTACATGTGTTTGCCTCTCTTGTACACCAAACTGATGTCATAGCTTTGTAGTCGAAGCAACATTCTCTGGAGACAGGCAGGGGCAATGTGAATGGGTTTTTTCAGGATAGTTACCAGAGATTGGTGGTCGGTTTCCATGATTGTGGGCTTTCCGTATACAAAGTCTAGCGGTTGAATGCCTTCTGATGTTGTTGAAACCAGCACCATGCAATCTCTTTATGAGTCAGTTTCCTCAGTGGTACTGCAATGTCACTGAAGTTAGGAATATACTTGCCAAGGTAGTTTACCATGCCAAGGAAGTGCTGTAGTGACAAGCACTGAATCTTAGATAGAAGAAGGTTGAGCCAGCTTAGGTAAGGTAAATCTTGCTTGGGTTTGTTTTTGTGT